>CAOJBJ011515387.1:0-12026 GCA_948291685.1 Euphorbia celastroides | reverse complement strand
TTGTTGCTATAGACCGTTTGGCTTGTGGTACTGAAATGTGAATAAAATTAATCTCTAACGTCACCGGTTATGGGATGAATTCTACAAAACAAAAGCAGGTCAATCGAACTTAAACTTACTTACTCCAGTTCAATTTCATTTAGTTTTACGTAACTTTAAATTAACGTTCAATTCATTTTAGTTTTAATATTAAAGAACCGGACTTATATACAATTGTTAATTGGAGTGTAGCTCTTGTGTGGATTGACGGGAGGACTATCAATATTCATTTTTCTTGGAGTTTCTAGTAAACCAAAATCTACAACTAAGCAGCAATTTGTTTTATTGGTAGACTAATAATTGGTCGTACCGAGTGAAGAAAAATATGCAAGTCTTGTCTTTTGATACAGAAGTTCACATTTCAATTTAGCTACTGTTTTTGTTTTTTCTATATTTAGTGGAAGTTGTCTAACGCATTTGCTACCACTTGGATACACTTTTCTCTTTTAAGACCCGCTAATGAGTGTTGAAACTTGAACCTACACTTTGGATACTTCCGAAAATGATACAGACTATGTTGAGAAATTATTTTATGTTTCACTACTTCAGTCGATGCATATCAATGAGCTTATATATAAAGATTTTAAAAAAATTCACCATTCTTTTCGGCAGTTGCGGAAGTATGTCTAAAATTTTTTTGAAAGGTTGGGGTGGAGAGCAATAAAAGTATATCCTCGACACCACCCTTGTGTATGTTGCTTTGAGGATTGTGCATCAATAAGTATCAAAATGTTAGCTGTAACATGCTATAATAAGTTTTGTTTACTTGACATCATGCTACATAAAGTTGCACCTCCTACAAGAAGATACTGTGTATTACCAAATATAACATTTTTTCTGTCAATGCATCTGACATTGTCCGAATATGAATTCTCTACAACCTTACTTCGGGTACTCATCGGACCTTTAATTTTGTTGCTTGTAAATATCATAGTGTTTCACAACTTGATATTGCTCCAGTACGCCAACATCCAAGCTACATTCGGTCTATTAATGAGGCCAAGATTTCACGGTGCAGAGGCGGATTTTAGCTAAAATAATTTTCACCGTATTTTCGAAAACTATGGAGGAATATTGTCTAGAAATTTTTAGAGGATCTAATAGTTGTAAGTCCTCCTTTAGCACTGCCCCTACATGGATGTATCTATGTCGGCATGGATTACAACTTGAAACATGAATGGGATATAAAAGCATAGAATAACAACCAATGAACTAATGAGAATAAGATTATTCTTATAATCAAAATTAATATTTGACTAAGATGGAATATGGATATTGACATTTGTACTAGCATATTTGAAACATGAAACTTGAAACATTGTATAAGTTGATTCTTTTCAACTTTGTCTAGAACCTTTTGTCCCAGTAATGGAAAGGGACCATTAGACAATGTAAAATGGGACACTTCCTTCCTCTACAATTTTTCTTTTTTATGAAGAAAAAATTCACTGGTTAATTAAGCAACAACAAAACGAAAAAACAATATGACAAAATCCAAATAAATCAGTATATGAGTATACAAGTTCAATGGACCTAGTTTTCGGTCAATTTGGGCTTCCAATTCGATGTTTTTCCACCCCACATAAATGATTGTTTTCGTTCAAAGTCAACTTTGAAAATACAAATACTACATCATATTGATTCAAAAATTACATCATCATTATTAATATTAATATTGCTAGTTGGTTAATGGTTTAATATAGTTGTATGCAGAAAACATTATATCTTTTTTATTTTTATAGTTATTCTAAAACAGGTGTCGTTTGATGTTATTATCTTTATGATTCCCTCAGATCCGCCTTCCTCATGCAACTCAATATAGATTATAGCTTAATAAACCAAGCCCCTTCGCCCCAACATGGATAAGTTAGAACAATACGAGCTTTAAAGAGTTTTCTTATACATTATGCATACTTGTTCTTTTTATATTAATGTATATGTCTTTTTTGAATAAGTAGAATTTTTGGAGGACTTAGAATTTCAATACTGGTCACCCTATTTAAACTAAAATATGTAGCAATTGACCAAAACCCAATTTGTTAATATATGTATTTTTTTACCCTTCAAGTAGTCTTGATGATGTCTCAAGTTATGGGTGAAGAGTTTCAAATTTCAACCACTTAAGCCTTCATTAGTTACTCTGTTATTATACCAACGGGTGGTAGCTCAGTTGGCAGAGCGGAGCTGTAGATGATCTGATGGTCACGGGTTCGAACCCCACCACCCGCTGGGAGACTTTAAGCCTTAATCCGCAACCCGGTCGAGTAGGATTAGTCGGATCCCGTCAAAGGTGGGTTCGGAATACCTGTGGTTATTACAAAAAAAAGTTACTCTATTATTATACAAATTCGAACTTATTAAATATGAAACTGATGTTGGAATAACCCTAAATTTATCTGATATTATAATTAAGCTTAAATTCAAGATTTTTCTCAATATATACTACGCGAGAAAATGTTTAAACTCATTTGTTTTTTACTTTTGAATTGCTGGAATGTGAAAATTCTTCAGTTCAAACTAAATTTTAAAATAATTATCAGAAAATTATAATTTCAATTAAATACTGCATCAACCGGTATGTTTGAAAATGCCAAGCTATAGGCGGACAAAAGAGAGCTTCCACGCGGAGAATTATCGAGACCTAAGTGGGGCTTGAACTTCGACTACAGATATTAAATAAATTGAATTCATATTACTCATAATGTGAACTATAAATAATATAAATCTAACTAAAACATAAACTATAGTTGATAAAATATCAAAATAACATACTTTAAAGATAGCTAATAACTAGTTGAATGACAGTGGCTTCCTTATTTATGACACTTAGCATATTGTTTCTCGATTTAACACACAAAATGACAATTCTATTCCTTTAATGTGCCTTAGATTTATCACTGAAGCTACTTCTGTATGGCAAAAATATTTTAAATTATATTTACTGTATAGAGTTTAGGCATGTATCACCTAAGCGGAAAAAAATCGAACTAAATTGTGTTTAGACAACAATAAGTTAGTTTAATGCTTAAAAGTGCCTTAGGGGTAAAAAATTTGGGCAGCACGACCCAAAATAGCACTTAGACGAACTTAGCAGGTAAAATTATTGAAGTTAGTGGCTTCAACTAAACTTAATCTCGATTTCACTTTATATCTAATATATTTTAAATAAAATAGTTTAATTATTTAGTGTATAGTTAATTTGATCCGGTTCAATTTTTTCAGTTCTAAGCCATGTTCTCTTCAACTTCTAAAAACTGAACTGAACTGAACTTAATTTAACTGAACTTAATTTTTTTACATTACTTTTTCAATTAAAATTAATGGAACTGACCTGAACTGAACTGAGCTTAACTGAACTAAACCAAACTAAACTTAACTGAACCAAATTGAAGGTGAAGAGAACAGTGACTAGTTGATTGCGCAAATGGTAGATAACTTGGTGCACATTTTTAGCCAAATTGTTCCTGCCTGAAATTCGTATAGGCCTGAAATTCCAACGATTCTGGGCCTCAAATATATGTACTTAATTAGTTCAAACCCAATTAGATTACCTATATATTAAAGATGTTGTAAAGAAATTAGAATACAGTAATTTGATAAAACATTTACATGTTTACCATCATTCCAATCCAACTATATATATATTCTTTAATTTATAGCTTTGAATATTCGGTGAGTTTTTAGGTTTTGTATCCTACAATATGAATTTTAATATCAATTAGAGAAATCAATAACTATAAAATAAAATTTGATAGAAATCAAATTTATGAAATTGAATGATGTTGAATTCAATCAATATGTTGAAGAAAAAGATATTTGTAAGTGTCGAAATCATTATGTTGAATTCCATCAAATAGAACTATTTTATGGTGTTTCAACTTTCAACCATTAACGTCATGTAAGAATATTCACATTTACTTTAAGATTTTTAGTGTGTCTCTGTTTTAATAGCGAAAAAAGTGTAATCTGCCGCAATTCTTTTCCTTTTTTCCCAATGAATTTAGGCAACTTTTATTATCAATATTTATTTTACTGTGCATTTTTTATTTGATAGATTTTTTGTTTGAATTTAATTATTATCAACCGAATTTATAATTGAAATTTATTATCAAATGTTACGGAGATCGATTGGATTGCCCCACCTCAAATTCAATCCCCACTCTGCCAATGATCCCTACGGTATTACTTAAGCAAAAACTTTTGCCTCCCAAATTATTAAGAGTTTAGATATATAATAATTTAAGGTTGTAAATTAAGCAGCCCTTCATAGAGTTTAGTCAGCAAGCCTGCCAAAACATTTCGCCCATATGGTGATTGAGTTTGTCCCCTATTATCTCAAGGCAAGGCTTTAACTGCCAACATGTCTCGTTGATTTCGCTTTGTTGGGTTTTGGCCAGTTTTTACTTATGACGTCATAGTCAAGTCCATGACTAACGAAAAGCTCGCAAAATTCAGTTAGGCCGACATGCAACATCCTTTTCGTCTAATGGCATTACTCATTACATCTTCACCAGGCACAGTCACATGTGACAATAAGTTGAAACTCAAAAGTTCATTCTATATCAAAAACCTATGTTGGGTTTACAAAATGCCCCTCTTCTAAAGTGCACAACGATCTAAGTATACTTCAAGTCGAAGTTGTTCCATTTTAGTTTATTGCATGTTATCTTTACAAATTCTCTGGAGTTTCAATCAAACATAATCAGCAATTAAATGATTGAAACCGTGAGAAAAGTACAAGTAGATAGTCAAACTTGACAAGGAGAAAACATAAAAAAGCAACAAATCCAAATCCGAAAAGGGTGGGCAATCCGAATTAGGATTTTCTTTGACTCCCTAACTTAGAATATCTAACAATAAAAATGTGTTAGAAACAGAAGGGTCCCCTTGCTGCTGGCCTTAAGGGCCCTGCAGCTTACAATTCTCCTTGTTGGCTAAATTTTGTCCACCCCATTTATATTTAATTTCTTTTTTTTCGTCTTAAACTATTGACTTGAAAATTAATAGTACTGCAATATCTGAAGAATCAAATCTTTTCTTTTATTAGATGTTCCTCTTGCATTCTGCACTTTGTACTCTAAAACGTACACCACCATGACAAGTGTTGCCATGGAATAAAACGACTCTCAGTTTATTCAGCACGGAACATAGCCTTTTTAGAGAACTTTCGTGTAAAATGGACAGCCGGTAACACATTGATTGTCTTGGAAGTAAAACTTTTTTCAAAAAAAAAATCATAATGCTCTTATCAAGCACTGAATTCACTATGATTGCAAAAATCGATCGATTAGATTTTACTTTCAAATATTATTTCACTTTTGGGTAGATAGCAGCAAACAATATTGTCTCATGTTCTAGCTATATGTTTTAAAAAGCGTTAGCCGCTAGTCGGATAATAGAAATTTCCACAGAGCGTAGGCAGATTTGTAATTTTACACTTTTTATACATGTGAATCAATAAATAATATAAATTTAACACAAAACAAATTATAACATAATAAATAAATGAAGAAATATTTTTTATTTTAGATGTTGGACATTGGAGGCATCCTTATTTTGTTGGATAAAACACATTATTTCTCGATTTGAGACTCAAAATAATAATTTTCGTGTGAGAGCAATTCAATGTACTTTAGTTGTACTAAATAAATTACTTTATGTTTGTAAAAAAATTAATTTATATTTATTATAAATATTAGCATATTTAAAAAATGCCGCATATTCAAGAAAAAAAAAAAAATCAGTTCTAAATGGCTGGAAATTGGTCTAGCGATTGAAAGCACCTAAGCAAGACAAAGTCCAACGTCAAGCATCAAAGTAAAACTAGGCGGAGATTGTTAAAAAGGCTTTTGTGCTGCTTGCTCATAGGCAGAATGTTTTTGCTTCGAAAATACAACCAATGAAGTTATTAAAAAATTGATAATATAGATACCCTCTAGTTTGTATATTATTTCGGTAACTCTCGTACACCGCGGGTATATAACTATAACACAAGTACTCACGTTAGTTATAGGAAAAAGCATAAAAATATGTTGATTTTTATCTTTAATTTCAGCCAACACTTTAAACTAACTTTTTATTCCAAAAAACACCTTCTAAATAACTTTTTCTTTCTAAAATCACGTTCCCCTTTCTCCATGGTTCCCTCCTCCCCTCTCTCTAATTAATGATGTCATCACTGCATCATCGTTTCTTTTTAATTTTCTTACTTTATTTTGCAATTATCTAAAAAACCGTTAATTTTTTTATTTGTCATTTTAGAGTTTTTTGTTCGTTTCATATTTATCTTCGAAACGCCATCCATTGTCATATTTTTTTCGAATTTTTTTTCGATTGCTTTTTAACTGGTAGCTTTTTGGTAGCTAACGAACGAAACTGTGAATTCATAAAACCGAATTTTTTTTCGATTGCTCATTAACATACTAACTTTCTACCAGTTAGCTACCATATAACTACCAGATAAAAAAACGAAACTGTGGAATTCATAAACATACTAACTTTCTACCAGTTAACTACCATATAACTACCAGATAAAAAAACCAACTACAAAATTCATAAAATACAGATTATTTCTCCAAACACAGTTCCCACAAATTGAAAATATTTCTTCCAGATTATTCTAAACGTGTTTTCCGGAAAGACAATCGATATCCTTGAGCAATTTGATGAACATACAATGTTGACAGTTCTTAAAGCTTCTTCAGTAACCACTCCTCCAGCTAAATTGCCTGCAAATTCGACCACACTTGCTCCCGCATCTTCATTTTCGATGAAAACATCAACTGCTTGACCAAGAATAAAAAACACGCGTCCAACAGGCAAGTTCATCTCCTCAACTCAATAGGCAAACTGATTGTAACATGTTCGAAATCGAAATTGAATAAAAAACTACAACATCAAATTTGAAATTGTTGAAAGCAAATCCTTACAAATACTTGTTCTCAGCACATAAAGTGACAAATGACACCATGCAATCCCAGTTCCAGATCCTCAGGTCACTGCTAGATACAAATAAATCTCCAAATCACCACTTACTTATCATTCATTAAACCAACCTAATTAACGCATTCATCAACTGTGTGATTTCGATCTCATCGCCACATATCTAATTATGCATCAGAAAGTGTAAACAATACATCTTCAGCAGAAGGGAAACATTACAGTTAATAAACATTACAGATGAACATTCAGAAAAAATGTAAAACGATAAAATTGTTGTAAGAAGCAACAATAAACAATTACTAGTTGGCTACCGGTTAGCTACCATATAACTTACTGTTGGCTACCATATATAAATACCCGTTGGCTACCAGTTAGTTATCAAATAATAAAAAAACAAAACAACATATAAAGTTAAACAAAAGCCTAAATTGATTTCTAAAAACCAAACAAAATCCATTTCATCACTCAAATTCATCATATCACAAAGAACTCCCAAATCATCACCATGGTAGATGAACCATGTCATCATCATCATCAACAAAAAAAAGCCTAAAACAGAACAATTACATTCTTGTTTGATCAATTATTTATGTACAATCAATCTCTGATTTAAGAATCAAATTGAAAAGAAACGAACGATTTCCAGATTTAGGTGTAGATTTTCACCTTTGAGAACCGTTCAATAGGATGTATGCTCTTGCGTTTTGCCTTGGATGTAGCCGGTTCTTCTTTGATTGAGCATGGAGAAACTACTGAAATTGCAGAAAATGGAGAAAAAAATTAGAAAGAGAAGAGCAACGAAACTCCATCACTATCTGTTAGCTACCAGATAAGAAAAACGAAAACTGAGATTTCATAAAAACTGAAACTGCAGATTAAATACAAAATTCGATAAACAAATGTAGCCATGAACACTAACTTATAAAGATACTATTCAATCCAATTCATCCAAGAATTTGATACATTTCAAAGTGATTTTGCATTTTTGCTTACATAATAAGTTAATAATAACAATAACAAATCATTTGAACTAAAAGCACACAGAAACTACCAACATTCGTTCTTGTACAATACAATTAGGTATTTCAAATGAATTTGAATGCATTCCAACACTATGCACATTAACGCAGAATACCGAAATGAGAGACATTAACGTGGTATATAAACTGTTTATCCTTCTCGACTTAATCACTTATCTCCTGTCAGAAAATTAACTATCACTAAAATAACACCGACCAATCAATTAATCGAATCAAAATACGCTCTCAATCCCAACATTCATAATCCCAACATTCATACTTTTGCATAACCCGATCGATCTTATCAAGTAACTTAAGAAAACCTAATCAACATCTAAAATAAAAAACAAAAAAACCTAACCGAAATTGAAATCGAAAATAGGAGAAGCATAATTTTGAAAGAAAAAAAACAGATCAACATAATTGAAATCGTAAATCGGAAATCGCAAATCAAAAGCTAAACAAAATTGAAATCATAAATCGATTTCTCAATCCCATACAAGAAAGGAGAACCGAATTCAAATCGAGAGAAGAAGAAGAAGAAGAAGCAGATTACCTGGAACAAGAAAACGCAGCTCATTCTGAAGAAGAAGAAACGCAAACTAGAGAAAAAGAAGGACGAAGCCGTAAAAAGAAAAAGAACGTACAATAAGGTTTTGGTACATTAGAATTTGATTAGGATTTGATAAAAAGAAGGCCTAATGTCCTATTTGGCCCCCCAACTATTCCCCAGATTTCAGTTTGGGACCCAAACTTTACAAGTCACCAGTTTAGGTCCTCAACTATGAAAAAGTGGTGCAATTGAGGGCCTGAAGCTGACGTGGCGGAAAAAGTCAACCACGTCGGAAATGTCACCGGACGGCACGTCGGATGCCACGTCAGCTTCAGGCCCTCAACTGCACTACTTTTTCATAGTTGAAGGCCTAAACTGGTGACTTGCAAAGTTTGGGTCCCAAACTGAAATCTGGAGAATAGTTGGGGGCCCAAATAGGACATTAAGCCTAAAAAGAATAATAAGGGGGTGGAGTAGTAATTAAGTTTTAAAAATAGTATATTAATAATAATTTTCCTTATATCATTCTCCTCAATATTTTAAGAAGTCTAAATATACCCAGTTGATCTCCTTCATTATTTGCAATAGACAATTACATCCATTCTTGCTTAAGAAATTCTTGCTGTAGCTCTACCTACAGTGAACACGTCTAACCAGATCAACCAAAGCAACTCAAGGACCTGTCAACCAGCAATCACACGTGCACAAAAATTACTAATACAGTAGTCCTGTAGCAGTAATAAATCATGAATTACGTGAACAGTTTTCCACACAAAACACGATTAAAACCAACCACACTTAAGCTTAATTAAATTTGATTTCGATTAAACAGCACGGCATACAAATGGGAGCCACGGTTTTTGAAGTGCAGAGCCCCACGAAATCCCCACGCTTTCCCTTTTTCAAACACAATATATACACCCTTATAGGGTACTCATATTTCCTCTCATCCTCATCTGCTCTTAGTTTGAATATGGCACCTCATCATCAGCCAAACAATTTGTTCTCTCTATTTCCACAACTGTACCAAACTCAGCCCTCATATTTGCCTCCTAATTTTGAATCAATCCCTGCAGTATGCAATAATAGGCCTTGTAAGGCCCCCAGAAGGCACCCTTTGTACAGAAGGATCCGCAGGCGAAGTGGGAAGTGGGTGTCAGAAATCAGGCACTATTTGGCTCGGCACTTTTCCCCTCCCTGAGATGGCTGCCCTAGCCTTGAAAGGGGCAGATGCAACGCTCAATTTTCCGTCTTCATTTGGGTATTATCCGGTTCCCGCTTATTCTGCTGCTGCTGATATTCGCAGTGCAGCTCAGGCTGCTGCTGCACTTAAAAAGGCCGAGTTAACACTACAACAAAAAGGTTTTTAGTGGGGAAAACTTTTGTCACTAAAAGTGTGATTTTCGCCGCTAAAAGTTTTTGTGGCGAAACTAAACACTCAGCAAGTTCATGGAGATTTTTCTGTGGCTAATGAAGATTACTTGCTTGATGAAGAAGTGGTTTTTGATATGCCTAATTTGCTGATGGATATGGCCCAAGGAATGCTGCTTTCGCCCCCCAGAATGGCTTCCTCTTTTGATCCCGCCGATAACTCTACCGGGACTTCCGGCGAAGAATCTTTATGGAGTTACTATTAATCTCTAAACACTCAGTCGATCTGGATCACCGAACTAATGACAAAGTAATGTGATGTTGACGAACAAGATATGGCCGCCGCATTTTGTGACCAGTTTTTAGTTCAAAATATTGCCTGTCATCTTTCCTTCGTAAGAAAGAAATATTAAGTTAAATACGGTGAATTGGAATTTGGTGAGTATGATATTTTTTTGGTAACCCAATCGGTTAATTAGAGTTTTAAATGAACTACATCTACATCCGAACTCACTTGATTGCAGCGTGTGAGTTTTAAAAAAAATTACATTCACAAGGTTCCACCTCAAAAAACTGGCATACTAAAGTGCTTATAATGCGGTTTTTGTTTTTAATTATCATGATTTTCATGTTTTGTTTGAGGTTTTGCTTAATTTTATAGTGAATAGGTTTTTTTATGAAAATAGTGAATAGTTAACTAAGTGGCGACTCCATAAGACCAGGCTTCACTAAAGATCTAACTTGGTACAAAACCGGTGAGCGTGCTCACAGAAGGCCATGACACGGAAGAGTGTCGGCAGCTCGCGAAAGAATTGGAAAGGCGAGCTGCCGAAGGCAAGTTGGGCAAGCCAACCTCGGAAGAATCCAAAAAGAGAGGCAAGGAGAAAGTAGGTGAAAAGCCAGCAAAAGAGGATCTACCCCCCTCTCACCGAGGAGTAATCCACGTGATAACAGAGGGAGGAAAGAGGAAATGGGAAGGCATGAAGCATACAACACCCGAAGTGACGCAACCACTTGCTTCAGCTTCGCGCATATCAAAACAACCAGCTCCCCACGACGACGCTCTGGTAATACAGATGTTGATCGAGGACTACATAGTTAAAAGGGTGCTCATAGACACTGGTAGCCCCGTCAACATCATTACCCGAGCTGCCTTCGAGGCTCTCAAGATAAACCCAAACAAATTAGAGATCAATCAAGCCTCAGTACTGGGAATAAGTGGCCATACAGTTTCGGTCATTGGAGCAATTACCATGAGATCAAGTATCAGGGACGAAGCCCCCTTCTAGAATTCCGAGCCCAAATTCCTCGTGGTAGACATTCCCCTAGCCTACAATGTCATCCTAGGCCAAGCCACTATCATTTGGTCGGAGGCAATAATGTCGCTGTGACATGTGGCCTTACTCATCCTGACAGATAAAGGCATGGTGTTAGTAAAAGGGGACAGAAAGCTAGCCAAAGAAGCATACATGGCCTCGATGAGGGCCACTCCTTCATTTGTGGAGGAGGCTCGATCATCCGAACTAGTGGGCGAGCTCCACACTCTACTCCTGTTCCAAGGAAAACAAGTCCGACTGAGCTCCGATCTAGACCCAGAAACCCAAGGTCAAATTGTTGAAGTACTAGAAAAGCACATGGCCGAGTTCGCATAGGAAGAAAGTGACATCACCGGGATAAAACCTGGAATCATCCAGCACGAACTCAATATAGACCCAGAAATAACTATTGTCAAGCAAAAACGTAGGAACTTTGGCCCCGAAAAGCATAAAGTTATTTCAGAGGAAGTTAGGCGGCTGATCAAAGTAGAGCACATACGAGAGGTCAAATATCCTAAATGGATGGCGAACGTCGTGCTAGTGGCCAAGCCAAACGGTACTTACCGAATGTGCATAGACTTCACTGATCTAAACAAAGCCTGCCCAAAAGACTCCTACCGTCTCCCCAACATTGATATGCTTGTCGATGCCACGGCAGGGCATGCCGTCATGTCAATGTTGGATGCAAAAGCGGGGTACAATCAGATCCCCATGGCGGACAAGGATGTAGAAAAAACATCCTTTATCACCCATGAAGTCACTTACTGTTATCAAGTAATGCCATTC
>CAOJBJ011515325.1:0-10846 GCA_948291685.1 Euphorbia celastroides | reverse complement strand
ATTGTGATATATGCTCTTGTATATAATAGTCAATATGTATCAATTTAGTAAGTGTGTGAGATTTTCAATGTTATGCACCCACTATGTGAGAGCTACTTTCATATGCACACCTCATTTCTATAATTTGGTTCAAGTGTAACGTAAATTAACCAAGTCTGAGAGCTACTTAAAAAAGTGGTTAAAGATGGAATCTTCAATTTAGCTTGCAGTAAGGTCGGATACATAGTTGTACAAACTCTACATGGTGCTAGTGTTCATATAATGATTATTTTACCTTTACTTTGCATTGCCTTACGATTTTTTTTATCATTCTTTAATTCCAGGTGTATATGTGATAAAATAATTATCACTGATGCACATTTTTCTCCTGCAAGGTATAATTTGCTAATGTTTTTAGTTCAGTAATAAAATTTTGT
The DNA here is from genome assembly GCA_948291685.1 of Euphorbia celastroides. Lineage (NCBI taxonomy): Eukaryota > Viridiplantae > Streptophyta > Magnoliopsida > Malpighiales > Euphorbiaceae > Euphorbia > Euphorbia celastroides. The sequence goes on along the minus strand of CAOJBJ011515325.1, from coordinate 10,430 downwards.
TCTTTAAAATGCTTGAGCTGATTAAATTAGTTGCGATCAGTTTGAATTAATAAAATTGAAAATTCATCTATATATCAAACATGGATAATATAGCTTAGTTAATTACATTTATTGATATTAAGTTTTTTTTGTTTATTTTAGGCTTATATAATTTACTATGTAGCTCCCTTCAATCCAAATAATTAATCTATTTTTTTTTTTTTTTTTTTTCAATTATACATTCTGCAAGGGATTTTGCAAGGGTATAATTGTTGCAAAACTGCAAGAAGCTTTTTAGCAAAGGAAGTGGTGCTTGCAGATCTGCAACGGAATTTGCTACGGAAATGTTCGCCGTTGCAGATTTGCAATCTTGAAGAGATAATATTCCAACGGAAACAGTTCCATTGCAATTCCGTTGCAATTCCGTTGAAGATCACTGATTTTCTTGTAGTGGTGACTAGTTGGTTACCAATTATGAAGGCCATAAATGGAGGTTTTATAGTAATTATGGACTTTGCAATTTTTGTTTTACAAAATTAATTAGTGGATAAATTTACCTACTTTACGGTACATCCACGAGTACTGAAGAATCATCCTTACCTTTTAAACTTGTAAAAAGTGTACCAATTTAAAGGAATTTAATTCTCGTGCCATTGCCTCTCATTTCTTCCATTTTTTATCTTACCAAATCTTACAGATTGCCCGTAAATTTACGTTTTAGCTTCTCAATATTAGTAGAGTATCATGTAATTACCTTAATGGAATTTAAAGGCCATACTGGTCTGGATCCCTATGAACTTGTCATTTTTTTTTCCTACATCCCTGAAGTTTTAAAAGTTTCTCTCGCCTCCCTTAATTTTCAACAAGTTTCTCTTGCCTCCTTTAAAAAGTTTCAAGAGTTTCTCTCTCTCCCTGCCACGTATCGACTTCTGATTGGTTTGACTTTTCAAACATATCATCCAATCTAAAGTTTACATGTGGAATCCACAGGGGTGAGAGAAACTTTTTTGAAAGTTAAGGAAGGTGAGAGAAACTTTTAAAACTTTAGGAGTGCTGGACAAAAAATTGACAAAATCAGGAAGGTTCAGATGCGTTTGGCCGAATTTAAATAATTTTTTTTCTATAACTATATACCCTCTATGAACATTCCAATCAACTAAAATGCAACAATGACTAACCTAGGAATTATAACAAAGAAAAAAATTTCTCGAAATGCCTAGTGAAACAACATTAGAGCTAGCTAGTACTTTAGAGTAATGTAATTAACATCAGAGAGTTTTCCCTTCTCAAGACCACCTGAAAAAAACCTCCAAAACTTTTAATGAAATTTGTATCACCAAATCCTTTGAAATCAACCTTGAGAGTGCATCACGTAGGCATCGGATGATTTCTTTCACATGTATAAATTTCTGGGTGAAAGCACACATAAGCCAAAAAAAAAAAAAAAAACATTATATTCCAAAAGGGTTAATAATGCCCACAAAGCAGCTTGGTATCACTTAAGCAAAGTCTTTAGTTTGGGCCTTCTGAATGTAAAAATTTTTTATTGAGAGACTCACCCACCATAGCTAAATGTGCAACCCGACTCAGATTTAGGCATAGTCGGAGCAAAGTTCCGGTGAACCATATGGAAAAAAAAATAATGTCCACAAATCTTCCACCACTGTATTTTTATGACCACATTTCAGAATTCATTCAAAGATACAAAACTATTATATGACCACAAATTATTTTGTAGAATTGAAGTCAACAAGAAATTTTGCATATGATAAATTAATGAAAGAATCAATACAAACATTTGAAGTTAATGAAAGAATAATTCGGCTCATTATATTATATTAGTGAATAAACAATTAATGTAAATTAACTTGAATAATAAGCATAAATGTAACATAGCTAAACCCTTTTAGCAAGAGAAAAATTGAATCTTGAATTGCAGTATGATGTTCCTTCTCTTTACAATCGAAACATAGTTTTCCATTGGCCATATACAGTCTCTTCCTTTTCATCCCGGCTTTTCGTTAGCTTTTTTTTTTTTTTTTTTTATCTTCCTCAACTCCAGAACTGTTTGGAATCCAAGTAGCGGCTAAATGTACCCATATCCAAAAAAACTGAATACACTACATCAAAATCTGAAATTTCAAATGTTAAGTTCAAAACTTTTTTCTTTAAAAGTACAACATACCATTACATATTCAATACATACACATTACATAGCCCTTACATACTGAATAAGCATTTATCAAACACCTTGTGTGCGGGGTATCATTTCACATTCAATAATTTGTTCATCTTCAACAGTTTGCCTCTAAAAATCCCCAAAGTTCAGTTTGCCTTACATACTGAATAAGCATTTTATCAAACACCTTGTGTGCGGGGTATCATTTCACATTCAATAATTTATTGATCTTCAACAGTTTGCCTCTAAAAATCCCCAAAGTTCATCAAATCAAATGAAATCAAGATAAGAATTCAAATAGATCTCAAGAACGGAACAAATCAAAATCAAAATTGAGGAGAAGAACAAGTCGAAATCAAGTAGACAATCAGATTGAGTAAATCGACCTCATCACCTTGAAGAGATTTGATTTGATTGAATTGCAAAAATCCTTGTAAAATGATATGTAAGGAAAATGTAAAGCAAATGTATATGAATTTTCGTCAATGTTGTAACTAATATGTAACGCAAATGTAAAGCAAATGTATTTGAATTTTCGTCAGTGTTGTAACTGATATGTAACGTAAATGTAAAGTAGAGCGTACAGAATGCAATTTTAATTTAAAGAGGACACACAATGTAAATAATATAGTTAGGTAACATTTATGCAAATAATTTGTAAAAACTATATAACCATGTCAATTTCTCTTTATTTTATTCAAGATTTTCAAAAAAAAAAAAAAAAAAAAAACCGCAAATCATAATGTAATTTAAGGCAGTGAAGTGGACAAGCAATTTTCATTCAAAATTTGATATTTAATAATTTAGTTAAGGCCAAAAGCAGCATGTCCTTCAAGTTGGCACAAAAAATTATTTGTCACCGCTATCTTTGAGGTTGAACACATAACTCTCCAAAATTGGTAGTAACATATAAAACAACTCCCCCAACCGGAATTGCCTAGTCTCACCCAAGAGTGTATCTCACTCGAGTCTATGTGGCTTTTTCGTAAAAGTCAAATCAATCCACGTGTGACACGTGACATTAAAACCAAATACCAACCCTGAAACCCAATAATCAATTTATGTTAATCCAATAACCCAATTTTCTTAACTTGCTTACCCAAATACCAACCCTGAAATCCACCTATCAATCTCACCTTTCTTTCCCGATTCAAGCTTCAATCCCAACCTCCCTTCTCACCGCCGTTGATCACGCGGCCGTCACTATGGTATGATGAGAGAGAGAGACTGCTGTCGTCACCACTGTCAATCCACCGGGTTTGTAATCATGAGAAGGGGTGGCGATATGAGAGTTTTTAATTAGAGAAGGAGCATGAGTTTTGTGGGTTTTTAATTGGAGAAATGGAGGTAATTATGGGTTTTTAATAAGAAAAGGGATAGCGGCTTTGTTGCTATTTTGCTCTCCTCAGAATTAATGAGTGGTGACAGGGTTATGGGAGAAATGGAGAGGAGATTGGCGGAAATGGATGACAGCGGCGGGTCTGGGAGTAAGGGACTGCAGATCGGCAGAGAGGGAATGACAATGGGTGTTTAGTTTTTGTTTTCACTGGAGATGAGGGAAGCAACACCGGCGATTCAATTCTTCTTTGATTTCCGATTTAGCCAGTTGGAATTGGTCACAAGAGTTCACCGGCTTGGTGGCCGGATTTGATCGTCGGTGGCAACACATGGCCAAAACACATACACTCTCCTTGAAATTTCAAAGGGAGCCACGTAATGCCACATCAGCTTCGGGGACTTGAGTTATAGCTTTTTGCATAATTGAGGGAGTTATGTGTTCAACCATAAAGATTGACGTGGTACAATAGAACCTCTATAAATGAATATCATTGGGACTAAAAAAATCATTCATTTAGCGAGATTATTCATTTATCGATTAATGAATATAATATTTATTTATCAATAAATGAATAATAATTCATTTAGATGATATTTATAGACTTTTTTATTTGTAATTATATCATTTTGTACTAAGTTTAAATATACCTAAAACTCACGGTAGTTATAACTTTTATACAAACTTTAATTATATTAATATTTTTAGAATTTCAAAAAATATGACTTATTATTTTGTTTGAAAATTAGTCATTGGATGAAATGAATTCATGATATATTATATGTATTTAAAAATATATTATTTAAAATATAGTGATTATTCAATTATATTTACATAGGACCTATAAAGATTTCGTTTATATTTATTCGTTAATGCATTAAGCGAGGTTATTCGTTAAACACATTGGCCCAAGTTGGGACCGAAGAAATTTATTCATTAGACGAGGTTATTCATTTATCGAACATTCATTTATCGAGGTTCTACTGTAAATGACTTTTTTTTGCCAACTTGAGAGACCTTTTGATACGTTTGACCTTTAGTTAACTACTATTTAATACTTAAGTACTAATAAAAAAAATTGAAAGATTTTTATATTTCGAATATAAAAAGACGGTGAAGGCTATGGTGACTTTATTTTTTTCAAAATTATCATTACTTTGTCCTTCATTACCATTGGATTAGTGAGATGAAATCCAATCCAATGGTGATGATGACAAAGTAAAGCAAAAATAAAATAACTATAGAATATGCTAAAAAGACTGATTAAAGTTATTATGGTTCAAAAATAAGGAAAAGTCACTGCAAAATTGATTATATATATGTTCGTAGTAGTTGAGAAAAAGGGAAGGAAGATATAGTGCAATGATTTAAAGAATTTCAGGAAAAAAAAAAAGGAGAACAAAATTGCAGAATGTTGGAATCGAACCAGCGGCTTAATGGGTAATAAAAAACTTACTAACCACTCAACCAAGACATCCAATTATACAATAATTTATATATTTTTTTGACTAATACACGGACACCCTACCAAAATTGGAGATTCGTGTGCGGTCGCATCAGTTAGACACTTTAATGACTAATTGTTGAATTGGGCAAATTACATTTTTTTGAGTTTTTTTAGTATATCAAAATCCTAAAATCAATTAGAATGTGGAACATAGTTAAAAAAATATTACATCAATAATAAATAAACATTAACCACTAGACTTAGTCTAGTGGCCACTGGGTTGTGGGTTGAAGCCCCACAATAAACAATTTAAGTAAAATGCATCCTTATTACTAAAAAATTAATAAATAAACATTTAATACAATTAAGAAAATCTAGAACTAAAGATAATATTTTTTGGTAAAAACTTTAATAAAAAATTTAACTATAACTAGATTTTGGAAACAATGATTATGAATTGAATGATGAGACATCATATAACACAACTTCATACAAAGTATTCCTTCATGGACAAGGAACAAACTTTAGAATACAAGAAAATCCTACAACAGTTAGAAAAGGAGGAAATAAAATTAAAAGCAATACTAATATTGGTTGATTATAGTTGTGAACAAACCAGTACGAATGAAACTTAGTGTTCCATTAGTTTCAGAAGATAAACTTTTGAAGAATGGTATTTCTTGAATAAAAGTTGATGTTTGGGTTCATTCATTATTCCCTAAAGTATTGGTTCATCAAGTAGATTTCTTGTAGCCAAAACAATGGTATTGATGATCTTGCATTATTATAGGTACATCAGCCCACTGAAAAGAAATGTTTAACTACAAGAAATATTTACTAAAGCCTTGATATTTTAGTATTTTAGTTTAAGAACATCGTCCTTCGTCAAATAAGAATAAAATAATGTAGGCGCATGGAAGATTTGAATTGTTTGTGCATCTTATTCAACATTTTTCGATATTTTTACAAAAAATAATATTGTTAGTGAGTACAATTGTTAGTGAAGTGGAGTTGTAGTAAATGTAAATTTTTGTAAAATTGTTTTTAGCTTAAATAATTTTTTTGAAAGAATTTCTCCCATAAAACAAGACTTTTGTCCACGACGATTTCAGCCCAAGAACTTGGATCCTGCTTCGCCACTGAAAAAGGGATTCAATATTTTGGTTCATATAGGAGAATTATCATGGAGATGTTCCAAAAAATTGTTTTCTGTGTTTTCAAAATAACAATGTGGGCTTCAAACTTTCATCATTCATTGCTTGATTGATTGAATTACATAGCATACAAAATGCACTTCAAAACCAAGTTGGAGACAAGCATTTAGATTGGGTCAGTCTCTGATATTTAATTAAACTATAACTCACATGTGAAACGCTTGTAAACAAGTGCAAATTTATTAATTTGAATGACAAAATGAAGAATTAATTAGACTCACATGTGCAATGCTTGTATTTTATTAATTTGAAAGGAAAACAACATTTAGAGTTGGACCCACATGTGCAATGCTTGTAATTTAAGGAAAATTACATTGGATTGAGTCTTCATGCACCTTCGGTTGAGATTGTAAATATGGAGGAGAGATGTTGATCCTGATAAATGCTGTAATATGAACAAAAGGTATTCAAACGACTCAATCTTTCGCGAAAAACCCCTGAAGTTTATTAATTCAAAGAAAAAAACAAAAACAAAAGTAACATTTGATGACTAAGAGCTAACATGAGTTCTGTATTAAAGTGTGTGGTAAGGGATTGCAATCAAGCATAGATCATTTTTCCTTTTCATGGCAAAGCCAGGAACCTCATCCATATTTAGGTTCTCAAACTCGAGCCCGTTTGGAAGTTTCCAATCATAATGGTAAAGTAATCGAGCAAGCAGAAGCTCAATGTGAGCTAAAGCAAATGTCATTCCAGGACCAATTCTTCTTCCAGCACCAAACGGAATAAATTGAAAGTCATTTCCCCTAAAATCGATTAGGCTATCAATAAACCTCTCCGGATAGAATTTGTGTGGTTCATCCCAAATGGATGGATCCATTCCCATGGCCCATTGGTTAACCATAAGAATAGACTTGACCGGAATGTGGAAACCACCAATGTCGCAACTCTCGCTACATTCTCTTGGAAGTAGTAAAGGTGTAGGAGGGTGTAGCCGTAATGTTTCCTTGATTACAAGTTTTAGGTAATGCAATTGTTGTATGTCCGATTCATCTACCTTTCCCTTCTCCCCATACAGTCTCCTCACCTCTTCTTGTGCCTTGCGCATGACTCTACGGTTCTTCACTAGTTCTGCCATCACCCATTCAGCTGTTATTGATGACGTGTCACATCCAGCAGAGAAGACATCCTGAACCCAAACAAGAACCATTAGGTTCCAAAAAGTTCCCATTTATAACAAAATATTAGAAAGCGGAAACTAACCAGAATAACAGCTTTGATACTGTTGTCAGCCAATCGAAATCCAAGGTCCCCATCAGCTTGAACTCTCAAAAGAACATCTAAAAAATTGTCCTCGTTGCCATCTGCATCACTTCATTTGACTGTGCGATCGTTGATCACATTCTCTAAAAATGCATCAAGCTTTTTGTGCAGTGCCCTAGCAGATCGATCACTGCTGAATAGATGAAGGAACTTAATGGATGGAAACAAGTCGCCGATATTGGTATGTGTGAAAGCCCTAGTCAACTGCTGAAAGAGAGGCCTGAAATCTTCTCGGGCCCTACATTTGGTACCAAAAACTGCTCGGGAAACAACACCGCTTGTAAAATCAAATATCATGCGGCTAAAATTGAAGGGCTCACCCGAATAAAACGCAATCGTCCTCATCAAATTCAAGCCCTCTTCTACTCTAATAAACCTAAATGACTGCACACGCTTTGCACTCAGCATTTCAAGGGTGTAGATTTTGCGCAGCTGTCTCCAGTATTCGGAGTAAGGAGAAAAGGCAATGTTAGTGAAATCATAAGTGAGTATGAGACGCCAGAGAAAGAAGGCCTTTGAGAAAATTTTGTATCTTGGGTTGTGAAGATTTGCTTGGCAAATTTAGGGCACGTAACGATAACAATGGTGATTTCTCCAACCTGAAAACGCATAATGCTAACAATGGTGATTTCTCCAACCTGAAAACGCATAATGCCTCCATATTTCATGGCCAGATCTCGGAAGAGACAGGGGGGGGGGGGAGAACCCAATAGGAATTGATGCATATTTCCGATGATCGGAAGCGTTGGTGGACCGGGGGGTAAGTTTGATCTTGCTTTTGATCTTTTCCCTAGTTTTCACAACTATTAAAATCAACACAAGTGCTATTGCAGACCAAAGGATTTGAAATTGGTTTTCCATTTTCTCAGGCTGCCGAGTTTTTGCTTGCTCCAAATACTTCTTATATAGAAACTGCGGGCAGCCCACCTTTGTTAGCTTTACTTTAATCCTAAGCTTTGTTTATTGTCCTATTACAATGTTAATTAACTGTCATCTTTTGATTAATCATAATCTTTTACTCGGACAACATCTAAATTTAATTTGAGTTGGATACTTAGTTGTACTGAATAAGTCTCATAATGAAAAAGTTTTTCTGCATACAAGAGCTCAAACTCAAAACTTTGTTTAAGTGATAAAGAACTCATTAGTATTTAGACCAACTTTATTGGTTGCTCCACATGTCATGGAATCTTACTTAGGTGGCAATATTACAATAATTGAAATTGACTTTCCCAATTCCGCAAGTTTTGCTTTCTTCAAATCCTTATTGATTTCTCCCCATTTTTATTTTTCTGTCTTTTATTTTTATTTTCAGTATTTTATTGATAATAATCTGTATATTTTTCTTATCATTATCTATACGATTGTCATCTTCAATTACAAATCCATTGCTACAAAACTTAATATTTGGTCATCTTTCATAGTTGGCACCCCAGATCTCTCTTCATTCAGCAAATGAGTTTCAGATCTGCAATACTGGTTGAGGTTACGGAGCAAGCAAGTATTTGATTATTGACATCTTCAAAATCGTTAGTTGGATATTATGAAAAATAGGTTGCAATTTGTTTTAGCTTTGTCAGTCTGCGAATCATGTTGTAGCTAGCACAACAGATTCTTTGACATATAGGGGGACTTATCCAACTTAAATTAGACCTGTAATTATCTCTGACTTGATTTTATAGACTAGTTAATTATTTTTCGTTTTGTAATATGCGAAATAACATACAAACTTACTAAACGGCGCCGTTTTGTAATAGAAAATATCATATTTTTCCATGTACTTTTCATTTTTCTCATTGGTTGGATAATTCCTGAGAGTAGTTTATCCAACCCTTGCTCTGCAACCCACTAGTCTGTAGTAGCCATGTCCAATTCTCTCTCCCCTCTTTCCCTTTATCCCTCTCATATAAGCCCTCTCTCATCCCTCTCAATGATTCCTCTTTTCTCCTCATCAAAACCCCCAAAAAACCCGCCCGAAAACTCATCGTAGCTAACTCCAACCGCGGCGATTCAGCCGACGCCGGCGACCGCATAATCTCCACCGTCTGCTACTTCTACCCTTTCTTCAACGGAATTCAGTACGGAAAATTCGTCCTCACTCAATTCCCCTAATCCAACCTCTGATTCCCGCAATGAGAGTCTTCAAGAGCTTTCCCCTAAATGGGTTTCTGGTGTTTTTGACTCTCTACTTCGTGGTTGTTAGGAACCCTAATTTCAATAGGTATGTGAGGTTCAATACTATGCAGGCGATTGTGCTGGTGATTTTCCCTGATTTGTTTGAGAGGACTTTTAATCCTAGGGAAGGATTGGGGTTGGATTTGGTGATGAGTCTGGATAGTACGGTGTTTTTGTATCTGTTGATTTGTATGATTTATGGGTCTGGCTGTTGTTTGCTTGGTCAAGTTCCCAGATTGCCGATTGTTGCTGAGGCTGCTGATAGGCAAGTTATGTAACGAATATAGTAATTCCCAATTTGTTTGATAGTGTTGTAATTTCATTTTGGAAAGGAAGTGTGCTCACTGTTATAGTTTGGTTCTTTGTAGTTTTCTTGGTCTATCACCTTTAACTGCACAAATTGGTCTTCTACAAAACACCTCTTAGAAGCTATTACATTGTTTATGGAAACAGTGATAAATCTTGAAAATTGAGGCATACTGGTGTTGATAGATCTTTGATCTCTTGATCTAGTTCCCTAGTGAAACTGAAACAAATTTAGTTGTTATATTTTGATGCTTGACAGAAAACTGCACATGCGCCGGGGTCTATGTGAGATGGCATTTATGCTTCTATATTCAACACAATGTTGTTGCAAACAAATAAATTTTCCAATGAATAAAGTTTAACATCGGAGAGAAGCAGTGAAAAGTATAGTTATGTAAATTTTGATATAAATTTCTATTATCGACTATGAACTACCTCAATTATAATCAATCTACAAAATCATTTGTGTATCTTTGTTATACATTATAACATTTATAAGCTCCAATAACATAAGAGACATCCATAGTACAC
>CAOJBJ011514938.1:0-11677 GCA_948291685.1 Euphorbia celastroides | reverse complement strand
CAATATTCATAGTGTTATCCACATTTTCCGAGTCACTGCTATCACATAAATCGGCCCAATTGACCGGTTGCTTGCCCTCTCTATGACGCCCAACATCATCAGGCCGAGCTTCATGCACAATTGGAGACAAGGATCGGTTAGAATTCCTAGCCGCAGGGCTAGGGGGTCTACTTATCTTCCTTTTCCATATTCTAGTAATAGAATGTCCTCTCTTTGGAATTTGAGCTTTAGGGGACGGTGGAGCGTTGTTCCGCTTGCACTGGGCAGCAACATGCCCAATGTATCCGCAAACAGAACACAAAGCAGGCAATCTCTCATACTCAATTGATATCCAAATTTTAGAGCTATTTGTATCAACTCTAATCTGGTCTTTTAAAGGTTTAGAAAGATCCAGATCAATGAGAACTCTAGCATAATGTCCGAACTCCCCCGAGACAGTGTTCTTGTCAAAACGCAATGGAACTCCGATACCCCCTGGCAATGTCAGAAAGAATCTGCTTATCCCAGAATTCATAAGGCAAGTTCATGAATCTGACCCATACCTGCGCCGTTGTAACCCTGGACGTAGCTGGATCAAATCCCGAGTACCAAGAGAAAAACCGCATCACACCCGGTTGCAAACCGATGTTTCCCATCTTCCAAACCAATTGAACTCCTTCCTCTGACGGCATGATAATGTGATAATAGCCACGGCCCATTGCTATAAGCCGCCAATCCATCGATCGACCCCATAAGGTGTTCAATTTGGCTTTTAAATCGTCTTGCTTCCATGGAGCAGTTCCTTTGTTCAGAAAAAGTCTGCCAACCACGGAATGTTTGCAGGATTGCACCCGCGCTTCATAAATCTCCTGAGAAACCTTCACCGCTTTATACCCATCGCCGGCGTCGACGATTTCGGCTGGGGTGAACTTCACCGGCGCAGCAACCGAGCAAGTCCCTGCGGCTGCCACTGAAGCGAACGATCTCGGTAGAGAAGAAGGCCCAAACGAAGAGGGTCCCGATTCCTTGCTTGCCAAGTCATTGCGAGATGGCTGCTTGCGAAGAGAAGTCCCTGCGAGCAGAAGAATCTCCGGGAACAACGTAGAGCAGTCCATTAGAATCACTACCGCGAAGAGAAGAATGGAAATTGGATCAAACAATCGCACCGGAAAACTGAATTTTGATAAAAAACGGCGAAACCCTAGCAGAGCCCGCATCCCGCCTACATCTCAGAATATATGCAATCTTCCGATCTTGAACCTTCCCTATACTATAAATTAATTACATATTCTTTGACTCTCTTTTCCTTCTTCAAATGTGATATTTTGATTTGATTATGAAGCTCTCAGTCAAGTGTAACTTCTTTTATCTTATTTTTTTATAAGATATAATTCAAACTTTGATTTGGTATACATAAAAAACTTTTAGGATATATTCTATACTGTTTACTTTTAACCTCAAATTCAATAAACTCCAATAAAAAGGTTATACATGTAAATAGTGATGGGGTCAGACATCATGACTTTCGAGAAATTTGCAAACTGATAATATGTGACTAAACTGCATTTGGATTTAGTTTGAAAGTGTCACCTATAGTTGGAAGCTATCCATGACACCTTGTAATGAAAAGAAAAAAAACATATAAAATTTTTGTTTTACATGCTGTTGAATATGGATAGGCTGAAAATTTGTTATTTTATAATTGTGATTGGAAATTATTTACATTAAGAATAATTATGAAAAATCTTATAACAAATATGTTTTAGTTTTCACTATTATTTTGTCCAACTTTAGTTATATATTTCTCTTTCTAGCACTTTATTTCACTGTTTTATACAGAGTTCTTGTTGATTTTTTCTTTACAATATCAAGGAGTGTTTCTCATGGCTTATTCTTTTTTACTTGTGGCTTATAAATTGTTTATACTTCAATTTTAACTTATAAGCTAGTGAATAAAGTGTTTCTTATCATAGATAAATATAAATACTAAGATTAGACCTTACCTATCAGCTTAAGTTTTTTAATAAAACGGTTTCATAACATGGTATCAGAGCCTCGTTGACCTAAAGGTTGAGAGTTCGAATCCTGACACCTCCATTTCAGAGGTAAATATAAATACTAAAATTGGACCTTACTTATAAACTTAAACTTTTTGGGTAAAACGGTTCCATGACATTTCTTGTGGTTTATTTTTAACTTAACAATATGTTTGAGCTTTTATCCTTAATTAACTATTAGAGAACTATAAGTCATTGACATTCAACGATAATGATATTATAAGAGAACAACAAGGTATAACTATATATATAAACTATAAGACAACTATCATGACCCTGCAAGATACAACTACAAGACAAATTATAAGAGAACTATCAGACATATGTATAAGAAAATTATTAGGCAACAATAAGTTATGATAAGACTATTAAAGGAAGAACTATAAGGAATTGATAAGGGTTATAAGAGAACTATGACGTAGAACCATAAGGGAACTATAATACAAACTATAAACAAGAATTATAATAGAACTCTAAGGCAAATCTCAAACACAATACAATTTTTTCACTTTAAAATGCCACTATAAATTTTCATTAAGAGCTTAGCCTAACACATATTTAACTGGCAACAATACCTATTATAACTTATAAGTAACATATGTAGAAAGGGAATATGCAAGAGAAACATTTTTAATATAGACTCGTGGCACTACAGAGATAACCTATTAGAAGAAAACGTTCTATTATGAGACTGATGGCACTGCAAACTGAGTGAACAAACATTCATAGACGTAGACCAAATCACATTCTGCTAAAAATAAAAATTATCAATTAAATAAGCTCTGACTTCTTGCATTCCTTCGTGTTCCCTTGAAATCAACTACTGTACTTAGTAAATGAGTAAATGCTCAAAACATAAGACATCTTTCAATTGTTATATCCATCAAACACAGATCAAAATCATGTAGAATGTTTTAGTCCGACAAAAACATGTCATTCCAACATTTCAGCAAGTCAAGAACAACACCATTAATTTATATCTAATATTCATATTCAGAATCAAAATCCCCAACTTCAGTTTCACACTCACGATCTAAGTCTTCAGAAATGAACTAATCTCTATCATCAGGATCAAGCTCGGGATCCACATCTTTATGACCAAACCTGTGATCGTCGCCTTCAGGATTGAACTCATCTATATCTTCAGTATCAAACTTGTCAACCCTGTCTTTGGAATCGAACTCACCATAGCCATCTTTAGGATCACAGTGAACTGAATCTTTTTTATCACATTTCCCATCCTTATCTTCAAAAGAAAACTCTTGATTACCATTTCTATCTTCAGAATCCACATCTTCAGGATCAAGCTCCTGATCCTCATCCCTATCTTCAGAATCTATCTCCCGATCCCCGTCTTCAAGATAAATCTCCTAGAAAGTGATGAAATTTCCAACCTCATTAGTTCCTCAACATTCAAAAACCTATTTAAACATTATACATGAACAAGTGGATTTAAGCTCCTATATAATCTCATAAATCAAGAGTTTGCACATTTATCATATGCATCCAACAAGTTTATAGTTATAACTCATCAATGGAATTCTGTATCCAGCATCTTTGCTCAGTTTGGCTCTGTTTTTATGGCAATATTCATATTTATAGTTTAGCAAAATATGTTCACCTCTTGGTATAATACTAATTCAAGACTTTCAAGCCCCGCATAGTCAGAATCTGAATCAGAAGCTTTCAAAGATAAGTGATTGAGATCAGAATCTGAATCCGAATAAAGGTTGCACAAGTCTTTTTCAGCTATATAAACATCTCTAGTCTCTCTCTCAACATCTGCAAACCTGCCAACAAATTCACAATATGTTCAGAAAGAGACAGAAAAATCAAGACCCTATAAGTTTATCTCATTTTACATTTAATTGCAATAAGTACATCCAAGGTTGTCTCAAAAAAAATGAAAAGCTACAGAAAAAAAATGACATAACACAAATGTTACGTAGCCCAACAATGCAAAAATTACCACTGTGTCTCAATGAGCGCCTTCACAATTACATTCTGTCTTGATAAAGCGTGTTTGAGTGAAACAAAGCTAGGAATATAAGCAACCGCACGCACAATTGCTAATTTTGTTCCACAGACCTTCAAATATCTCACTTCACTTTTTCTTGAATCAATGCATATCAGAGATTTCATATAAGAGTGAAACATCAACAATGACCCATCATTCAAATACTTCACGGGTCGAAGAGGACCATTAAGTTGCCTTCCATGAGAGGGCATGTCAAAGGAGAAAACACGAGACCAGACCTTTTTGTCACAACGATCTTTCATAGCCCAAACTTGAAAGGCACCGGAGCTAAGAAACCCATACACACAGAGCTCTTGTCCTAATTCTCCAATGCTCGCTTTTTCAAATAGTTCAAGGTGGTCCACCCCTTTCACGGAAAATGACTGAAAGTATTCCTTCTCAACATCAAAACAAACTATTGGTGAAATAATTAAATCATCAGACCAAGAAAGAAACCCGTTCACATAAGTAGGGCAAGAAACATCCACTGGAAGAGCCAATAAACCCTTTTCTTTCCAAGACTTTGAGCCCAAAACATGTACTTCAACCAGCATATCTCGGCTCGTACTACTCCTAGAACAAATCATTCTTATCACCTTATATTCTTTACTCGTAGAACTAAAACCAAGACAATATTTTACATGATAATATTGCAAATTAACATTCCTACCATCTGGAAGGTGAATAAGTTCACCAGTAATGGGATTGCATACACTAAGGTGGTCATTATGCACTGGACTTGTAATGCAAAGCAAAACCAAACCGTTGCACGAATTAACTGTATCATAAGCCAATGGTGGGACTTGAAATATTAAATCGGGTTTAATTCTAACATTGAGCTCAAAATCATGTTTCTCCGGCTGCACGAGATACATTGAACTCGAGGACTCGAGCAGAGGACAGGCCTCAGCCTGATCAAAGTGGAGCTGAGCAAACTCGGGATCCAAAATTAGATCATACCATGATTTGCAAACACATTTGCACACGAAAATCCTCTTTACAGTTAGCCTAAGTAGAATTTTCACCAGAATTTCTTTCGGTAGGTCTGAAATTGAATGGCTAGAACATTGAGCATTACTTCCACTCATCGAATCAGAGCCAGTAACCCTAGAATTACTTCCGGTTTCCATTACTATTTGCGAACTGGGAAAAAAGCGCGAATCACATAATCGACACATTGTTAGAAAACCCTGACTGTACTACATATTATGGAAATCAAAGATACAGCGAATGGATTTGAAAGAAAACGAAAGCGTTACCTGAAATCGGTGGCCGGAAACTATAGAGAAGAGTTTAGTCGACGGTGGAGTGAAATGAGCAGTCCATCAACGGCTCCATGTTACTGCTAAAACGACTCCATTATAAATGATCAATGAAAAATGAATTTTAGTAACCGTCAGATGGAATAAGATCTAACGGTAAAATGAATTTTTCTTACTAGCTCCATTTGCTCCCTAAATTTTGCCCAAATACATTAATATCTCTCTAACATTTTTCAATATTATCTCAATATCCTTTTGGTTTGTTTAGTTACATTTCCATCTAAATAATACGTATATTGACATGTTGTCCTAATTTCCATTATTTATCTATCTTACATGAGTTTTTCCAATACAATTTTTATACTT
This sequence comes from Euphorbia celastroides, assembly GCA_948291685.1. NCBI lineage: Eukaryota > Viridiplantae > Streptophyta > Magnoliopsida > Malpighiales > Euphorbiaceae > Euphorbia > Euphorbia celastroides. Next base: position 5,996 of record CAOJBJ011514938.1, on the reverse strand, counting down.
CTTAATTTTATCCTCAAAAATTTCAAATTTATTCGTATATTTCTTAAAGTTAACTCTCTTTATAAACATATATAGGGTCTAAAGTAACTATTTTTATTTTTCATAAACTGAATCAAATGTCTAAAAATTTTCACACTATTATATGAAAGGAAATTTCTTATATTGTTTATATGTTTAAATGCTCTCATATTTAAGCGAGATTAAATAAATAATTTCAAATATTATAAAATTATATCGAAAAAAATATGAGTTAGTGCATCAATCCACTGCACAGTTGCCTTCGTAACGTGTATATGGAGAAATTAATGCAGTTTACATATACTGAAAATGCCAATGGAATATATGCAACTTGCATATCTATTCCTACTTCATTTATTGTGTCCTTTTAAAACATTAGCACCACAAAAAGAAAATTAAATAAAGACAAAGCCAAATGCTGATTTGCTCAGTTTAGAGAAAAGTGGGACACATTTGGGATGTTGAATTCATTGACATGAACAAGTGAGATTATCATTTGCCACTAACCAATTTAGTTGCCTGTCATTTTTGGTCTCGTATCTTTTGCCATTAATATTTTAGTATATAATAATAGAGATGTTTGGGATATCAATATCAATATTGTGCTTTTATATGAACTTATTTATCTGTAATCTATTTAGACACGTATATAATTATTAGAATTATAATCATCTTGAAACTATTTTATATAAGACATATAATGCTTATGGTTCGTAAGTTGACATATCAATTAGAGACAACAAGTCAACAACTGATTGCATACTTGTAAATTTTCCTTCTTCGTCAATAAATAACTCTCCATAACGTGTATTAATTATTGGTTTGAATCCATTGCAAAATAATTCGCCTAATTTATTTAGGTTTCTCATAAAATTATATCTATGCCTTCATAATCAAGGGAATATGCTCGAGCAACATATTTAATATAGACACGTGGCACTACAAAGATAACCTGCCAGAAGAAAACCTTATGTTACGAGACTATAATGGCACTGCAAACTGAGTGAACAAACATTCATAAAAGCATTCGGCTAAAAAAAGCAACTATTAAATAAGCAAGGCCTGACTTCTTGCATTCCTTCATGTTCCCTTGAATCAACTACTATGCTTAGTAAATGAGTAAATGTTCAACATAAGACATCTTTCAATTGTTATATCCATCAAACACAGATCAAAACCATGTAGATATATATGTCTTAATCCGACAAAAACATGTCACTCTTAACATTTAAGCAAGTCAAGAACAACGCCACTAATTTATATTTAATATTCCTATTCAGAATCGAACTCTTGATCTCCATTGTCATAGTCAAAGTCTGCATCCCTATAATCACAATCGACCTCATGGTCCCCACCTTCGAAATCGAACTCCCCATCCCCAACTTCAGGTTCACACTCACGATCCAAGTCTTCAGAATTGAACTAATCTCTATCATCAGGATCAAGCTCGGGATCCACATTGTGATCGTCGTCTTCAGGTTCAAAGTGGACTGAAAATTCTTGATCACATTCCGCATCCCTGGCTTCAAAATCAAGCTCCAATTTGTCATCCTTATCTTCAAAAGCAAACTCTCGATTATCATTTCTACCTTCAGAATCCACCTCTTCAGGATCAAACTCCTGATCCTCATCCCTATCTTCAGAGCCAACCTCCTGGTCCTCATCCTCAGAATCAATCTCATGATCCCTATCTTCAGAATCAACCTCCCAAACCCCGTCTTCAGAATCTATCTCCCCTTCCCCGTCTTCAGAATCAATCTCCTAAAAAGTGATGAAATTTCCAACCTCATTAATTCCTCAACTGTCAAAAACTTATTTAGACATTATACTAGAACAAGTAGATCTAAGGTCCTATATAATCTCATGAATCGAGAATTTGCACATCCATCAAACGCATCCAACAAGTTTCTCTTTAAAACTCATACTTTGTTTCATTCATTAAATGGTAGCCTCATTCATCAATGGAATTCTGTATCTAACATCTTTGCTCAAGTCTGGCTCCGTTTTTACGGCAATATTCACATTTATAGTTTAGCAAAACATGTTCACCTCTTGGTACAATTCAATTGCCGCCTCGTCAGAATCTGAATCAAAAGCTCCCGAAGGAAACTGATTGAGATCAGAATCTGAATCCGGATAAAAGTTGCACAAGTCTTTTTCAACTACATAAACATCTCTAGTCTCTCTCTCAAGCTCTACGAACCTGCCAACAAATTCACAATATGTTTAGAAAGAGATACAAAAACGGAGCTTTCAATACATGAATAATTATGACCCTATAAGTTTATCATCTCATTTTACGTTTAATTGCAACAAGTACATCCAAGGTTGTCCTAAAACAAATGAAAAGCTATAAAAAGAATGACATAACACAAATTTTACGTAGCCCACAATGCAAAAATTACCAGTGTGTCTCAATGAGTGCCTTCACAATTACATTCTGTCTTGATAAAGCGTGTTCGAGCGAAACAAAGCTAGGAATATAAGCAACTGCACGCACAGATGCTGATTTTGTTCCACAGACCTTCAAATATCTCACAGCATTTTTTCTTGAATCAATGCATATCAGAGATTTCATATAAGAGTGAAACATCAACAATGACCCATCATTCAAATACTTCACGGGTCGAAGTGGACCACTAAGTTGCCTTCCATGAGAGGGCATGTCAATGGAGAAAACACGAGACCACACCTTTTTGTCACGACGATCTTTCATAGCCCAAACTTGAAAGACACCGGAGCTAAGAAACCCATACACACAGAGCTCTTGTCCTAATTCTCCAATGCTCGCTTTTACAAACAGTTCAAGGTGGTCCACCCCTTTCACGAAAAATGACAGAAAGTATTCCTTCTCAACATCAAAACAAACTATTGGCATAGAAATTAAATCATCAGACCAAGAAAGAAACCCGTTCACATAAGTAGGGCATGAAACATCCACCGGAAGAGCCAATAAACCCTTTTCTTTCCAAGACTTTGAGCCCAAAACATGTAATTCAACCATCATATCTCGGCTCGTACTACTCCTAGAAAAATTCATTCTTATCACCTTATATTTTTTACTCGTAGAACTAAAACCAAGACAATATTTTACATGATAATATTGCAAATTAACATTCCTACCATCTGGAAGGTGAATAAGTTCACCAGTAATGGGATTGCATACACTAAGGTGGTCATTATGCACAGGACTTGTAATGCAAAGCAAAAGCAAACCGTTGCACGAATTAACTGTATCATAAGCCAATGGTGGGACTTGAAATATTAAATCGGGTTTAATTCTAACATTGAGCTCAAAATCATGATTCTCCGGCTGCACGAGATACATTGAACTCGAGGACTCGAGCAGAGGACAGGCCTCAGCCTGATCAAAGTGGAGCTGAGCAAACTCGGGATCCGAGATTAGATCACACCATGATTTACACACACATTTGCACACGAAAATCCTCTTTACAGTAAGCCTAAGTAGAATTTTCACCAGAATTTCTTTCGGTAGGTCTGAAATTGAATGGCTAGAACATTGAGCATTATTTCCACTCATCGAATCAGAGCCTGTAACCCTAGAATTACTTCCGGAATCCATTACTATTTGTGAACTGAGAAAAAACCGCGAATCACGGAATCAACACTTTGTTAGAAAACCCTCATTGTACTACATAATACCGAAATCAAAGATACAGCAATGTATTTGTAAGAAAACGAAAGCGTTACCTGAAAACGGTGGCCGCAAATTGTAGAGAAGAGTTTAGTAGACGGTGGAGTGAAATGAGCAGTCCATCAACGGCTCCATGTTAGCTTCTGCTAGAATCACTCCACTATAAATAATCAATGAAAAATGAATTTTTGCAACCGTCAGATGAAATAAGATCTAACGGTAAAATGGATTTCTTACGCTCTATCCGTATTTGTACCAATGGTTGAAGAAGGTGATATTATTTTAAGCCTTTCTACAATTCATGCTAATATGTCAACTTTTAAAAATTATAAGTTTTTTTTTTATTTCTTTTTCAGTTCTACTCTATATATTTTTCAAGCACTCTTTCTATTAATTTATGTGAGTTTCAAAATTTTAAATTGTTATATCATTAAACTATTTTTATGCATCAATTTTTTAGAATTTTGTTCATTTATTTTTATCCTTAAAAACGAAATCCATATTAATATTGTTAGGTCCCAAACAGTATGAGGAACTGGTCAGAGGGGGGGTGAATGACCCTCTTTGTGGAAACGTGTGTTCTTTTAAGTTTAGCTCAAGATTTCGGAATATGGGCTGGATCCGGATCGAATGAACTATGAGCAGTTTAAATGAAATTTTGATACAAGATGTTTTTATCCTAGTTCGGCCAAGCCTACTCTAGTCCCCAGAACTCTTGCTGGGATTTAATTCACTATTCAATTCCTTTCAAGGGCAGGAATCAAGCCTTTTACAATTTATCTCCGAAGAAATCCTTCTTCCGGATGTAGGATATACCACTAAGCTCGTCAACTACTCAGCTAAGTCCTATCAACAGGATATACCGTTTCTAATCTCTCCCCAATCTTAGAAACTAAGTCTCTACTTATCAATCACCCGATTGAAAAGCTTTTCAAACGAATTCTTTTAGCAACAATGAAACAGATTAACTCCGGCACTTGTTCTTTGAGAAATTCAACACCGATTGCTTTCAGAAATTACTTGCTCTCAATATCTTCGAAAGAATCAGCAGCTTCTTCTGTCTTCAAGGTCTTCTATTTATAGGTTGGGCAATAAATGTAACTGTTGGTGAAGATTCAATCTCGATCATTGAAGAAGCTAAGTCTAAGCGCATCTGGACCTTTCCCTTGGCCGTTAGAAAAGATTTAATGCCCGTTTGAAGTAGGGAAATGTGTGCCAGTAGGATTTCATAGGATATTCAGTTGTTCTGATTGTCTGATGAACATCCTTGTACTTGTTCAATCGGCAGTGTAGTCCATGCGCTTCGCCATTGTCTAGAAAGTGACTTTATGTCACTGTCAGGTTGCTGTTTTTGTCTTCTAGTGCTTCTCTCTTCATTAAATGCTCCAACAGCTGGTGAGGTGCATTTGATGCTTCTTGGACACTGTGGTTGATTTTCTTAAGCACACTAGGACATTTAAAATTTGTTTGTGACCGGATCCAACTTGGTCCTCGTGGATTCCGGATCTTCTCCTTTTGTTGTTTTCCGGAACTTCCTGATCCGGACCTTCTCTTTGCACTTTGATCTCTCGGATTTTGTTGCGCTGCTTTAACTTTGGATTTTTTTATCTTCAAACATTCTTCGAAGTGGGTCGGATCTTTGACTTGGCAGATCTTCTAGCTTTAACAAGCCACTTCCAACAAATACATTATAATACCCTGCACAAGGAACAAAGTTAGAGCTGCACAAGGAACGAAGTTAGAGCATCACACTCTTTTCATTTCCTCCAACCTTATTCCTCCGGAATTGTCCTAGGGAACAGGCTTCTAAGAGTCCTCACCAGCATCCACTCTGTTTTGGTTAAACCTAGGGGAAGTTGCTAGGGTTTTTCTATATGCAGGTGGTCACATAGATGGTTTTGAATTCGAGAGTAGGGTAAAGGTAAAATGCGCCTCCAGTGAATTGGACCCTTCAGACATTAGCATGTCAGAAGCGATCCTTTCACTGTTTAGATATACCTGACCCCGATGACGGTATGTGTACGAAAGGTGTTTACATAGACTTTCGCCCCTTAGAAATTGGCATATCCAGGCGACACCAAGCTTAAGCAAACAATATTGGAGGGGCATAACGAGCATTGGTAGCCCGGGAAGGCCATGGGGACCTTCATGCAGTATGCAAATGCAATCAATTTATTATCTTTCATGAGTCATTTTATGGGTTATCACTTAGATCGATGCCACTTTTTTCATTTTGCGAAAAACAGTTTTCAAAAATTATTTTTCCAAAATCAGTCTTTTATCCCCTGTGGAGTCGCCATTTCTGTGAGCGGGCAAACCTTCC
>CAOJBJ011514231.1:0-15909 GCA_948291685.1 Euphorbia celastroides | reverse complement strand
AAGGTTCGATCTTAGCAACGTCCTTACTCAGTTTAATCACTAAGACTTGATCAAGAATGAGCTATTGTTCTTGATAGAGTTAAGTGCATTAACTAAAAGACCACAAAACAAACTAACTGAAATTGTAACAAAGAGAAGGAGGAAAACATTACAATAACTTCAAGAGGAACGACAACTTGTTGGAAAAGTGAGTTCGCGGTGCAGGCTGTGACTATTCTACAATGAAGCTCTCCTCCTCCATTAATGGAGGAGGAGAATAAATTTATGAACTTTTCAAGAAGGCGAGAAAAAGAAGATGATATTAGATTAATATTTCTAAAGATACATAAAATATCCTATGAGGAGATATTTATAAACTCCTAACCTAAAACTAAAAAGCTAACTAAAAAGAGTCTTAGTTACTAACTAACTAAGCTAAACAAAAACAAAAGCCAAATAGTTGGCAAATCTTGCCAACAAAAAGGGACTAAAGCAACTGAGCTCAATTCCAAATAAAAAGAGAAGATGTGGCATAATACAGGCCAAGCAAATATAATAATAAAATATTACAAAAGTAACATCAACTCTCTCACTTTTCTGCTACCCGTCACATCAATCAACTCTTCTCACCCTTGCTTCTTTTTTGTCTTTTTCCTCTTTCTTTTTCCTCCACTTTTGCAACAAAAGCTTGCTGAAATTCCAGGTTGTGGGCTGCCTTTGAGCAGGTTGCGACCAGATGTGATTTCTACACATTTTCTCACAAAAACATCAAAATGCTCATTTAAATATTACCAATTTAAGCACATAATTCATTACAAATCTTCACTTATCACTGACTATCCGGCCTAAATTGTTACCGTCGTTATTTTGTTAGTTACAATATGAAAAAAAATCACTTCGAAAATGTTTGATTAACTGGATTATGAAAAGTCGAGCTGATTTCAAAACAAAAAATAAATTGTTACTTGCTTGTTTCAATTCAATTTTGCTCGGTGTCTGCTCGAGTTTTGAGGCATTTTTCTTTAGCATTGACATTTTGTGTTAGAAAAGTAACAAATAAGAATAACAACCGAGTAAGTATATTTGTACAGAGGAAAGCAAAGAGCGGTAATGAATGATTCGAGCGCTAAGGAAAATAAGGAAACTCCAAATTGTGGTATTTGTGAGAAACGAACGTACTTCTTTTACCGTCTTTGGACGTGTTTGCGTCAATTTCCTACACACACGAATTCCACATTACAATTGAGACAATTTTGGATTGAGTCTTTGAGTGATTCAATTTTAGAAATTTATAATAAATATTAGGGTAAACTGCAAAAAAGAAAGTGACTTATAATTTAACCAAAATCAAAGTGGGGTATGTGAATTTATCTTCAAAACGGGATTTGTAATTGAACAAAGTTAGCAAAGATATGATCTTCAATATTAACTTATGTCACAAAAAGGGTAATTTTGTACATCTTAAATTAAAATTTTGAATGTTTGCAATAAAAATATAATACATATATATAATCATTTTTTAAATTTTTTAGAAGTAGAGATATTTTTTTTTAAATTAAAAGATGATGATGAATTTTTAAAAATGAAAAATATTTGAAATTTTCACAAGATTTGAAACTTATATATCTTAAATTATATAATTGATTTATGGGAATGTTGAGTCAATTAAAATAAGTTGTGTAACATTATTATGTGGAAGAAAAAAAAAATTAACTTTATCAAAATGCAAACCTCGTTTTGAAAACAAAAAAAAAGAATTCACATACCTACACAGGTCATTTATTTTTAATCTACATGAGAATTATACTGCCGCTGCGCCTTGATTTTGTGAAAAGCAAATTATGGTGTGTTCAATAATATGTTGTTGGGCTATTTTATCCGGTATATCTGCAGATTGCAGAGAATTTTACCAACCTGATACTCAGAAAGTGACTCTCTAGAGATGGTGAACTGTTAAGTGGGCCGGAGAATCTAACTAGCTAGTGTAGGGACCGGTTATGTGTGCCCCTACCCAACCTTCCATTTTTCTTCAATCAAATTGACATTTATAAGGATCGGTTAGCGTAGACATGGTCAAATAGAACTGAGAACCATGGAACCAAACCAGAACTAGATTGATAGAACCGGAACTGGAACCGAACCGGATGGAACCGACACCAGCAGTTTTAAAACAAATAAGATTTAGGTTTAGATTTGCAATTTTAAAAACCGAAAATCGATGGTTCAAACTGGTGATTCGAACCGGAGAACCGAACCAGAAGTCAAAGCAACTGAAACGGAATGGATCATTTCCACGTGTACAAATGAATGGTTCAAATGAAATCGCTTATATTAATGCTTCACAGCTTTATTTTCTTGGAAAATGACAAAACAATGATGAGGGAAATTATACTGAACGCCTGAAATTTTATATCTTTTCTCAATCCAATCATTAAAATTTAATTTATATATAATTAATTATTTATTTATTACACATTCAATGATCAAATTGAAGAAAGATATAAAATAACAGTCGTTTAATATAATTTCCCCATATAAGGGGCTGTTGTGGCGCTGTGCTAGATTGCTAGTGCAATTAAAAACAAAACAATGATTCTACTTTCAACCTTCAAGGGCTATATTAAAAATAATATTAAACACTAACACTAACTAGGCAACTATTCTATCTGCTCTACTACCATACACTACACATTTCGATTTTAGGGGCTGTGGCCTGTGTGCACATAATTTATTTAGCCGTTATATTGTTTTTTTTTTTTCATATTCTACACTATATATATTATTCATTCATACTTCATTTTACTCACATTTACAATCTCTAGTTTCTACCATCATTTCAATATTCTCTCTATTCAACCACTCAATCTTTCCCACTTTCAAGTTCTCTCTGTTCTATTTTAACTAGTTATTGATTTATTTTCAATTATATTCTAAGAAATATGACAGCTACTTTGGATATTTTTTAGAATACATTTTAAGAAGGATCCTGAGATAAAAGATGGAAAATTAGATATGTTTTGTAACTATTGTGGTCAAAAGTATAATAGGTGGGCACCGAGAGGTGACTATGAAAGTTTAAAGAAGCATATTCAAATCAAGCACCCCGACAAATTTGAGATGAATGAAGGACAAACACAATTATCGGATGACTCGAATTAGGTAAATAGGATTATATGTAATAACTTAAGGTAAGAAGTATTTGTAACAAATTTATTTGTAATGATTTAATTTAATTGTATGGTTCAATTTTTTTATTTGTGCGTTAATTGAGGATTGATTTTTAGTATGAAAATCATATTTTTAATTATTATATGTTAAGGTTCGAACTGGAACCGGAACCGGATTGGAACCATGTCAAAACCGGAACCAGAACGGGCGGTTCCACCCCTCATAAGGTTTAGGTTTAGGTTTGTAGAAATTTGGAACCGGAACCGTGGTCATGTCTAGGTTAGCGTGCACAACTGATTTTAGTAAATCATATGGATCAGTTCTTTTATAAAGTGATTCAATTTATGTGATTCCATTCCCCACTTTTGTACTAGTGTAGGGAACATCGTTGCTCTACACCTTATTAGGTGACATTGTCCTTGTCATTAACAGATTCACCGAAAATAAGAATTTCTGAGCGTTACAGAGAGGCCAATATGTTTAGTGCTGATTGCTTTGCTCATTTAGCATCCACATCTCAAAAAGGCTTATCTCGAGTTGAATCCCCTTCTCATGAATTGATGCGTTTCTTGGACATTGACAGTGGAGCTCTCTCAGGGACAAATGCCTACTGCAACATGGGTGTTACATGAGTTAGGGACCTTTTTGCCTCTGTATTTCTTTTTTCTTTTTGAGCGGTTTTGACTTTTTGTGTTTGTTTTGTTGTATTTGTTTCCCTTTGTACAAAAAAAAATGTTATTGGTATGAATTGGATGTATAAAACTAGGATCTGGAATGAAAGTAATCATGAATCATATCTTGAATACAAAATCCACGAACCAAATTCATTCGCCTTCCTTAAATAACATTCATTTGGATACACATCAAATTTCCAAGTCTAATTGAAATAAAGAAAGCATAATAGAACATAATAGCAATTAACCAATCACTCAGAAAGATAAACAGTGAAATGCATAAATGTATCAACACCATCCGTTGTGTGCTGATCCACCTGAGGAAGAGTCTCAACAGTAGCATACCCTTTTGCATTCTCATATTTTCCGGAGCCACCCACCACCGCTATCTGAGATTCCGGCGACGCAGTCCGGTGAACTCCAAAAAAACTAATAGTATCATCCACGTGATGATCACCGCCGTGCAATAGAATAGTAAACGCCATTGTATGACTAGTCCCATCCAAAGAGCTAGCCAGGTAAAACCCTTGCGCCTTTCCAAGAACAGCCGAACCCAGTTCATGCCCCTCAGTTAACTCGTCATCAAAAACAGTAATGGACCCGAACATGACCTTTTGGATCGACCCGGGCGGGAGTTGACCCGCGGTGACAAAGGGCTGGTTGTTGCCATTGACCACGTTGTTGTTGTTGGCGGTGTTTTGGAGCACGGTGTTGGTCTGGCCCGGGTTTAGGCCGGTGATTAGAGGGGCGGTGTTAGGGTTTATGAGGTTGTTAATGTTGTTGACATTGGGCAGGGGAATTCCGCCTTGTATAGGGAAGAAGTTGTTGTTTGGGACTGAGAAGGGGATGCCGTTGATGTCGGTCCGGGCAATGATTCCGGTGACCACCCTGACTGACGGCTGAGTTCCGCCGAGGATGTCATGCATGAAGAAGGACATTGTAGGGTGACCACCCGCGGGGTTGGTTGTAGGTATAGTGGAGGTGGGTCCGGTTGCTGATGATGTGGTGGGGGGAGAAATTGGTGCAGATGTGGCAGCTGGAGGATCCTCCACGTCATCATCGGATGGTGGTACTTCGGCTTCAGGGAGAGGTGGGTCGATGAGGTCATCGGTGGCCGGAGTTGGGGTGACGGTGGTTGTAGGGGCGGGAAGTTGGGCACTTGGCAAAGTAGTGGAAGAAGGATTGGTAAGAGGAGGGTCGGGGGGTGCCACATCATCAAGGAGTCTTGCTGAGTTGGCAAATGAAAGAGTCAAAGCAAGTAGGAAGAAGAGAGAGAGAAGTGGAGTTGCCATTTTGAGTAAGAGGAGAAGAGTGAAGTAAGAAGTATTGGATGAAGAGGGGAATGCGGGTGAAGGTATATATACAAGCAATAGGCAAAGAAAGAGGTGGAGTAGCTACTCAAATGAAGTTGTTGCAGAATACAATATTACTCAATTAATTGAAGTGTAGTTGTTTTGTTCATTTAAGTATATGGTGCAGTTGACCATAAGCTTTTATATATGTTTCTATTTGTCCACCTGTCTTACACTTTGGTCAACCATCTCATAAATTATGACTAAATTATACATGGACCATAAATCCTCGATAATAACTTAAAAGATCATTTGATTTTTTTGTGCTGCAAAAAGAATTATATGTATTTGCTCCGACGTAAGTCTTACTTGTACATACATATTTCGATAATAAAAGAATTTATGTAATTCGTTTAATTTCACGGATTCAAAAAAGAAATTTACAAGTCATCCATATCATCAAGTTAATATAACAATAAAAAAATTGTACCCGTTAATCCTTGATTGTAGATATAGTACTTAAGGTTGAAAGCGCAGTTCTTCTTATGATTGGAAGTTTATATGCATACAAATCACAAAATCATTTATTTTAATGCATCAATATAAACTCTAACGGTCTAACCGTAAAACAATTGTAAATTATATACATAAAACTATTATTTATTCAATTAAATGAATTGCTTAAAAACTGTTAATTCCAAACACACACTCAAGGACTTAACTTTGATGCCTAAATATGTTGATCTTCAATTTTATGGGAAAATCCATCTATTTATGCACATTTCAATTACAGGAATGCATTGCAGCATGCACAATATATTGCACTATTATTATTGACAAAATAAATAAATAGATATACCACCAATGATGACAAAACTTTATTAATGTGGCACGCTGAAGTTGTAAAAGTGGTATGCTGGCTTGTTAGTTTGAAATGTTGGATCGTAACATATTGATGCAATTTGTTAAATGATTTACTTTTGTTGTATAACATGTTGGATTGCTGATATGTCAAATTAATGATATTTATATTATTTGTGATGTTATAAAGCAAATTACCTATTTTGCTATGACATATATCACATTTCTGTTATCAACAAACTAAATTAAATTATGGTAGTTCTTTGCACAGAAAATTGACAACGATTGTAATTCACTAATTTACAAACCAATATTGTTTTTTAGCAATTAATCCATATGTATGCCAAGAAAAGGAGTTATACTTGAACTATTTCAACTATGAAAAATATTTATTTCACAAACATATGGTAAGTTTGTTCATGAATTTGTTTACGAGACTCTAATTAAGCTTATTCACGAGTTTACAAGCTCATTTATTATTTAAAGCGAAAATCATGTTTACGAACATCGAGTTGATCTTTTATCGAGTCGAATACTAAACTATTCGTGAATGATTTGACTCATTTACAAGCCCTAGTTTGAATATGAGCAAATATTTCACATGAAAAATAAAGAAGGAGATGCATTGACATATAAGTATGGATAATATTTTCATAGTTTGGAAACTTATGGGGTAAAGTGTGAGAGCAAAAACATGATCAATTTAGTCCAACTTCAAAAAATAATCTTTTTGATTTTGCTTTGCCGGAAGAGACACACTAGCGCATCAAGGTGGGCAAGGCCCGTCCTATCTCTTGCTGATGCAAAAGAGGAAAGTGGACAATACCATAACATAAGAATATGTGACAGGAGATGAGAAATTTGCTTAAAATAACAGATTCGTTATTATTATGATTATATAAATAATACAAAACATGAAGGTAATTGGTAAAAAACTCTGTTCAACTCAGATAGACATTGAACAAAAGCAACTCGTTGATTAAATTCTCTTCATCATTAGCAGTAGAATTGGCATCTACAGGCCTAACGGCAGCATAACCATTGGCCCCTTCATATTTCCCAGTCCCACCAATGACAGCAATGTGAGATTCACCCAAATCTCTTTCATAAACCCCAAAAAACCTCAACCCATCTCTCAAATTATTCCCAAAAGTTGCAGTAAATGCCACCATATGGCTGGTCCCATTTTCAGAACTACCCACAAACATCCCTTGAGCTTTTCCAACTACCAACAAAGCATCATCATATGATGTTTTATACAAGTGCTCCTCAATTTCTGTCACACTTCCCATTTCCAACTCCTGTGGAGCTGCCTTTGGCAAAAATGGGATTCCGATGTTGTTGTAATTATTCGATTCAAAAGAGGGGGGCAGAGGAATTCCTTTCTTTGGAGGAAAATAGCCTCTTGGTTTTGGGAATGGGATTTGAGTTGGGAATCTAGTGGCCCTTTGATTTGGGAATTTTTGTGACACATTGAATATATTTTGCATTAGGAATTTGATTTTGGGGTGCCTATAGTGATAAGATGGAGTTGGAGCTGGGGCTGGAGATAAATTGGTTAGTGTTCTAGCATATGAAAAATGGGCCATTGTGGTTAAGAAGAAGATTAGGGGAATAAGATCGAATTTGGCCATTTTTAAGTAAAGAGAAGAAAAATCAGTGCAACCATTGTTGTAATAAGCATATGATTAACAAAGTTTGGCCTTTATAAGGAGGTAGGGAAATGCAAGCATTGAGCATTGGCCCTATAAATTAGAGTGGTTGGGTTTGTTTATGTGGTGTATTTGGTAGCTAACAACGCCACATTGGAAATTTCTTTAGTGTGTAAACTGTCATCAAAATATTATCTAATTCACAACCCCATCGAAGTGCATTATCCAAGTGGGTTTCTGTTCAGTGATTGCCCCTAGGCATTCATCGGGGAAATCCCAACTGATCTTTCCGTCGCTAGGCCATGCTTGATTAGCCAGAAACTCTGCAACTACACAACCTTTGATGACCTTCGTAGTGACGTACTCGATGTTGAACTCTGATAAAAGGAGAAGCCAACGAGATAACTTGCCAGCTAAAGTGGGTGACTAGTATAGATTCTTCATTGGATCAACCTTTGCAAGTTAAGGATCGATCGAGAATGATAAGGTGACCTTCCCTGGTCTGAGACGTGACTGACATATCATCCACATGCACCCCTGCCTCCTTATGGATCATGTTATGGAGTAAAGCAGTGACTGCCTGCTGGTATGACTTAGGGGAAATATAGGTGAGAGCAGATGGTCAGGTGCCGGAAGAGCTTATACTCTCCCAATATTCATTATGAAGCCTTTGTTGGTGAGGCTCGATGAAGACAGCTGCACATTGAAGCACAAGTGGACTCGATAAAGGCTGTGGGTGAACTATTAAAGTCGCGGTAGACTTTGCAATACCCTAAATTCCTTGGATACCGATATTCATTACAGAGCCTTTTTCGGTGAGGCTCGATGAAGACAACTGCATATGGGAGCACAAGTGGTCTCGGTAAAGGCCGTGGATGAATTTTTGAAGTCACGGTAGAGTTTTCAGCATCATGAATCTCTCAAACACCGAAATTGTGTCGATGACTAATTGATGCACTTCTGGCCTAAATCTGCATGCCTCATATGGACTTTGACATTTACAATATTTTTACTCTGATGCTTCTGATGAATTCATATGAAAACACATTCAAAATTTTAGTAAAAATAACGCATTTCAGTAAATGAACTTGAATTGCTTACAAACAGCATGGTAACCATTTCTAAAAAATTGTTCTCGCGGTTAACTGTGCTATAAGGGTTTTCACAGTTAACTCCTTACTGTTTTTCTCTCGATGCCATTACTTTTGGTCGAACCGCCCTCTCAGGTTTTCAGTTCGACAGGCCAGACTTTACCCTGACTTTTGCCTGGTCGAACGAAGAAGAGTGTTCAACTAGCGGGAAAGTTCTCTTTTTGTTTTTTTTTTCTTTTTTTTTCATGCTGGTTATTCAATTCTTTTAATTTTGGGTCATAGTAGTGCCTTGGCTCGAGGGTCGCAGTGAACGAGCTTGTAGATTCCCACAGTGCTTCGGCTTGAGGATTGTAGCGGATTAGCTGGTCGCTTCTCATACTGCTTCGGCTTGAGGATAGTGGCGGACTAGCTGGTCGCTTCTCACACTGCTTCGGCTTGAGGATAGTAGCTGGCTAGCTAGGGGCTTTTCCTTTTTCTAAAAATTCTCTATGATTGTGTGATGAAAGGTTCTTCTTAGCTCGGAAGGGCTTCGATCACTTGGCACATGGCTTGCATTTGTTGGAGGGAGGGACCCATTTCTTTTAGTGACGTTCTTTTTCTTTCTTCTCTTTGAGATATGATAATGCCATTTCCATTGGTGGATCTTTCTAAGACATTTCTCGTGCTCTGTGAACTTAGCCATTTCTTGGTGAAGATATTGGTGAAGAATTTAGGCTCTCTTTATTTAAGGAGTGATTGGTGACTTATTCAGGGGAGGCTGAATTTTTACCAATGGTATCTTCCCCCCTCGCCAAGAAATGGCTAAGGAGTGGAATAGTAGTTGTGGTTTAAGGGTGGGTGAGATGGGTGGGCTTTGAAAAGGTAAGATGATAGGAAGTAGGATAAACGTTCAAAAGCAACTTTATTGGTCTCTTTTGTATCGATGCCCCTTCTAATGGTTCATGGACATACGTTCTTCTTCGGACTTGGCTTTCTTCGAAGTTGTGCTAATGCTCATTCTTTTTGTTTCTTTTTCAGCTCAAAACCAGAGACGTCTGGGGTGGCTTGCCCCGCTATGATGACATTGTCGCCTGCCGAAATGTTGTGGATGCAAGGGGGTTGATCTTGGAGTGCCCTCTCTCCTCAGAGTGGTACTTCGGGGAACGAGCTCCAGTTTGGAGAACAGTTTCTCTTTCTCGCCATCTTATTCCTCCGGATCTTCCTTTGAGGACATTCCAGTCATGTCTCATGAGTGATACCGACTTCCGGATGTATTCCCGAGACACTAGAGTAGTGGTTGGTTGCCACGTGGATGGTTACTTGGAGTCCATGAGGACAAATCTTCTACCTCCATGTCCTTATATTCATAGAGATGATCATCCTCAACCGATCACAAGTATGGGCCGAGATTCTAATCTTGATTTCGGGGGTCTACATAAGTGATGCTGATGTCGATCATCCCTCGCAACTGCTGTGGGGAGGACCGTCCGCGGGAACTAGGGTTTTTGAATGTTTTTGGGCCTTTGGGTTGAATTTTGGGCTTCTAGGTGGGTCCTAGGCTTGAGGAAAACCTATTTTGTGTATGGAAAATGGGTTTGGGCTGAATGCTAAGGCTAGGAATGATGATTTCTTGGTCTTTTGATTGATTTAGCCTAGGTTTTCTAAAGGTATTGGATTTTTCCCAAAGGTATATGACCTAATTCTAAGGTATAGGGATTTCCAAATTTCAAGCAAATCCACTGCAACCCGAATAGGATCCTGCAACAACGTAATAAGCCAAAATATATTTTCATCATTGTTTCGTGAGGGGATGTGAAAATCCCGTGCTCACACTTGGTTGGGGGTTATTTGAAGGACGAGCTGGGAGCGGAGAGTTCAAATTGAGGAGGGAGCATGTGTTGATTGGATGGAAGCTGCCGGGTGAGGGATGTATTAAACTCAGTGCTGACAGAGCTATCAATTCAACAATATGTCGGGCTTCAGCTGGAGTATTAGTAAGGACTCGAGTGGGTGGTGGCTTGGATGTTTCTGCAGAAATATTGGTGTTTGTGAAGACAAAATTGTGGGGCGTTTTTTATGGGTTGAGTCTTGCGCGGGAGAAGCAATACTGCAAGGTGTTATTTGAAATTGATAGACTAAGTTATGCTCTAAATGTTGTGTTGAATGATGACGTCCCGTATAGTGACCATTTCGGTTTGGTTGGAAGTATCCAAGTGCTTTTGATCAGGGATTAGGTAGATTTGATCAAACATGTCAAGGGAATAGATGCGTAAATGCTTTAGCTTCCATTTGAATGAAGCTTTTGTGGGGCTATTTGTTTCCTCCGCTTTAGCTTCTTCCATTTGAATGATTTGTTTCCTCCTCCTCCTAAAAAAATTCCTCAGCTTATATACCAGTATTTGTCTGGTGTCTTGTTTCCTAGACTAACTCGTATGTAGTGTGTAGTCTAGTTTCTCTTTTTATAAAAAAAAATGGTTCACAATTGAAAAAAATCACGCTATTCAAAAAGTGACAACCTTGAAAGATTACATATATATTATGTAAAACTAGTTTTGTAATTGCACTATTTTATGATTGAATATGATATCATTTGTACTAACAGATATTATATTTAATTGGTCAGTTCAATTATATAAGATCCGAAACTGAATTATTCAGGCCAACAATGTATTTGAGCAAACCAAATAAGTCGGAACAAAATAGTTAGAAACACAGTTGCAAAAATTATTCAATAAAAGATGCAAATTAACTCGAATCTGAATTTGAAAGTAGCTTCTAACCAATTTATCGGAAACTAACAAATCCAAAAGGCCGAACCAGCCCAATAAACAGCCTCTATAAGTTTCAATAAACCCTCTCCGATTTAGGGTTTCTTATCCAGCGGAGAAGAGACATCAACCGCCGTCGTGAACGAAATGGGTAAAAATAGTGCTCGCTGCTCAACTTTTGTTGCTCGTATTAATCTGTTCGCGAATCTTAGATTTGTTTCTGATTCTCGTTTTTTGTGGATATTGCTTTCAGCAAGAATCAAGGTCCACGAGCTGAGACAGAAGAATAAGGCAGAGCTGTTGAGTCAATTGAAGGATCTCAAGGCTGAGTTAGCCCTTCTTCGCGTCGCCAAGGTCACTGGCGGTGCCCCTAACAAACTCTCCAAGATGTAATTTCTCTTTCTCTCTTCAACATATGTTCAGTTTAGTGATCTATGTTTGCAATGCCGCCTTGCATTGAAACGTCTGAACTAGGTGTCTTCTTTTTAGGCCGTTTGTTTCAATGTTTTGAGTTTGGTTTTAGGCATTTCAGGTTTCGATCATTTAAGAGTGTGCTGACAAAGTTTCAGCTTTTTGGCTATTCTGGCGGTTTTAGGAACAAAACTTGATCACGCGTTCATAGGGAATTCATGTTCTGTTACGTGGCTTGGCAAAGATATCTCCAAATCTGCATAGGTTGCCGTACTTACTGATTCACATAGTTAAACTTGTCTTTGGCAGCATTAGTTTTAGGCTAACGTCTATCGGACAATGTATGTCTGTTAGGATAAGACTTTCCTTCTCTTAACTACGGGAAGTGTTGTGCAACATTACCCTGTAATGTGACTAGGGGCGTGTTTGGAAGTCCCAAAAGCTTGTCCTTACAAGCTTTCCTTATAATAATAGATTTTAGGACAGCACGTTTTGCCCATTTATACTCATTGATTAGGAATTGTTTGATATTACTTTCCCATATCTAAATTTGCTGCTTGATACTTTTCGGGACAGGAGCCTAAGAAAAGCAATCCCAAACTGGTCTTATTCTGCTATTCTGAATTTCTAATGAAAAAATTGCTATTTTATGATGTTGGATACTTGTTGATTGCAGCAAGGTGGTGAGGTTGTCCATTGCACAAGTTTTGACAGTTATTTCACAGAAGCAAAAGGCTGCTTTGAGGGAAGCATACAAGAACAAAAAGTTCTTGCCTCTTGATCTGCGCCCAAAGAAGACCAGAGCCATTCGAAGGAGGCTTACAAAGCACCAGGTATTTGTTCATTTCTAATTTTGATGAGCTGTGTTTGGCCGAATCAATAGTTTTATTAAGAGAGATCTTGTTAGAAACTTAGAAGCTATTTTTCTAGTATATATCTCCATTATGAGATGCTTGTGTTACATGTAGCATTGATCTGTAACTTTGTGATTACATAATTTGATTTGTATTAACTGTCTAGAAACATCCCCGTCACATTCATTGTAGAAAGGTTGTTGCAATGTGCATAGAATGCACTGTCTTAGACACTTGTTGTAGAAACTTATTATTGTCAGCTTAATTTCCATTTCACGTGGTGCCGAATTGGATATGAAAATTTCTGTTATCATTCCCTAGGTTGTCTCAATATCATATAATAAGTTTCAAGAACTATTGCATTATTATTTTCTTAGGGAACATCATTTTTCGTTTGGCGGCTGCCTTCTTGATTAAGTTGTGTGCCTTGTTTGCAGCTATCTCTGAAGACTGAACGTGAAAAGAAGAGAGAAATGTACTTCCCTATGAGAAAGTATGCAATTAAGGTGTAGGTTGTAATTTGCCGAGTGCGTTTTTTATATCCCTTCTATTATAGACCTATGAGTTGGACAAGTTTTGATGTGGATCAGCTTTTCCTTATTATTGTGTGCTAGAAATTTTGTTGTTGAGATTTATGTTTGTGAACTTGGAAGGTAGAGTTCTAGATTGATGTTGGATAAGTTGGTGCGGATCTCTTTTGAAGGTTCACTTCAACAGATGTTCATTGAGTTTTTTCTGGGTTTTTCAAGTAAATTGTCACCATTTGGCATATGCATCGCTTTCTTCACATTGAGTTGCAGTTATTTCTAAGAATTTCTTGTCCATTAAGAGTTGTTCTGGTGGTTTCTGTCGATTGAATAGTAGTGGCTTATTAGGTAGTAATGTAATGTTACAATAGTCTGAAGTCAACATGTTTCTTAAATCTGATTCTGTGTCTCAATGATCTGAACTTGAGGGAGATGCAAGAAAACACTATAACGAACATACCAACTGGCCCACCAATAAATTTTTTCATAAAGATAAATAACTTTTTTAAAAATGTTAATGAAATGGTTGCAATTTTATTGGAAATAAAGCCACAAAATTGAGTTCGTATTCTAGTTCCTTCAAAAAATATTGGAATTTTAAACAGTATGCTGATACATTCTGTCATATGCACAACTATTAGTATATTTATTGTGTTAATTTCACGGTTATTTTGTTCTCAAAGTAATCATTATTTTGACTTTACTGCTGGATGAGTGGTGTAAAATCTAATGTAGTGGTTGAGATGTATAAATTAATTGTTGCTTTGCATAAAACAAAATATTCGTAGCACATAATACTGTGACCGGACTTGAATTTTTAATATTGCTATTTTCAACTTATTTTTCATTATGTTATATTAAGTTCAGTCTAGTTTCAATTTCATTAACTTTTAGTTTGAATCGGTATAATTCTGTCATTTTCAACATGGCATTAATGTTAAAACTTAAGTCTATTTTTGACTTGATTGAGGTGAAATGGTGCGTAGGCTGGCCTGAAATTATTCTCATATGACTTGTCCAAATCATCAGAAACGGGTATGAAAGAGTCCTGCAGGCCAAATCGAATGGTGAACGAAGAAATGTGACGTTTACAGTTTGATCATTGGCGGTGAAACGAGATAATATAGCTGACATTAGTTGATTAGTGGCACAAGGTAAAATTGCAAATACTAGCAACTCAACGTTACAATTAGTGGCCAGGCTCTAATTCGATTCATCAGCTAATCTGGTTTGCTTCAGTTAAGAGAGAGAAATACTCGTTTCTAGGAATGCGAAATATGTTTGATTTGTTTACCATGTCAATGTTTAGTGCATTAAATGATGCTCATTAAACCGAAAAATCCCAGAAAAAATTTACTTGTCGATTAGACTTGGATAACGTGAGCCAAACTGAAACCAGAAGGCAAATATGTACAGAGAAAGATGAGTAGATACGGGTTTCAACTAATTGTACGACTTACAAAATTACAACAAAGAGCAGCATTTCCAGGAATCAAAGAATTGATTAGATTAGAAAGCCACACATGTCATCTACATATTCACACTTGTCTCCTGCTTGATTGCATCCAACACTTCCACTTCTGCCATCAGCCTATCATACTCCCTTTCTGTTTCTGCTAGCTCCTTCTTTAGCCTTTCCACCTTCCTTTCATATTCTTCTTTTCTCTTTTCATACTCCACACATCTGCATAATTAAATATTTATTAGCCATTCTTTCCCAGGTTGAAACTACATAATATTAGCTCATTAATATATTAGGAAATTCTCTCATTAGCTTATCACAACAAAAAGGTTTCCACGGAAAGTATACTTACTTTTCTTTGAATTTCTTATTTTCTTCTATCAAGATTGCAGCCTCCTGGTTTGGAGCAACAACGGCCTGTGCCAAGAAGGGGAAAAAAGAATAACACGTTCTCAACAATGGAACGAGCAGAGACTATTACTGACATTAAAACCATTTATCATTTCCACATTTCTTAAGGTAATGAACCTGATAAAGAGGATGTATTCATATGAAGTTATGAACCCAATGTTCATCTTTAAGCTAATACTTTAGTACCTTACAACCCCGATTCACCAAAAAAGGAAAAGTACACTACACTGTTGCAATTAAATTACACTAAATTTCCACCGAGCTCGCCAAACTACAAACGAGCTCCATGTTCCAAGAGCGTACCTTTTCAACTACTGAATTGACCCCAGAGCATGCTTGCCTTTTAGGACTCTCGAGTTCCACCAAATCGGTATTCCCTTTTCTCTTTGTACCTAATCCTGTCCAAATGGAGGAATCATTTCCAAGGACTGATGAGCAATTCCAGAAATGACAGAGCAGGCTTTCACAAAAGCCAAAAAAAAATGAGGCTTAAACTAATTTCTGGAGTGAACAATACCTTGGCTATGCGATTCTTTGGCCCCAGTGAGTACAGGGGCAGTCTGATTCAACTTGACAGGTTGTGTTCTGATAGGTGGCATACCAGGAGGAGGTGTGATTTTGGGCTGCTGTACTGGATGCTTTTTCTTGACCTGGTATCCTATTAAACCACAATGATGATCCCTGCCAAACCCCAAAAATTTACATCTCAACAACTTGATCCTCAAAATAGGTTTATATGGTTTAAACCAACTTGGTAAATTGAAATATCAAATAAACAGC
>CAOJBJ011514057.1:0-12007 GCA_948291685.1 Euphorbia celastroides | reverse complement strand
TTGTGCTTGTAAACTGAATCTTCCACTATTAAGAAGAGAAAAATTGAAAGGATACAATAAATAAGAAACAAAGAGATTGATTGGGACAAAAGCGGAATGAGGTAGATTGAGTCTAAACGAGCCTCTTTTAACCAAACATTCAAATTTACTCAAATCAAGATAAATAATTTAAGAGTTTTAATTAAAACATCATATTGTTGAATTTATTGAAATCACAGGTGTAGCGTTAGCATAAGTGCTAACTTTAAAAAATAGACCATGTGGTTAACTTTTTTTTTCCAAACTTTTGGAACTACAAGCACCCAAATTGAAAGAGAAAAACTGTACGAACCTTTTTGCAGAACTTAAGCAAAATGACATGTATTTAAAATTCACCAAAAAAACTATATTTTTAAAGTGTACCCTTTTCTTTTTGCATACATCCAAAGTTACATTATATCTTTCTCATTTTTTACTCGCACATTAAAGCGGATCCCTCCATCTCCATTTCCAAGAATAACTTCATCTGTTCGTCACGAGTTTACTAAAGACTTTGTAAATGAAATTACAGTGGGTTAAGAAAGGATTTAATGAAGAATAGTTTAAAACAAAATAGAAAGAGTATGTCAGTATGTGTGCTTGCACTGTGAGTTTGTTGCAAAATTTGACTTTTGGAAATTCTCAATAGATATTAGCAAATCGAACCCTCCAACATATTAGAAGGTGTACCGGCCAATTAATTTTTCATTAATAACAACCTCTTTCACCGTAAATTGGGATTAACCAATAATATTTTGCTTAATACGATATACATATTCATAAAGTAGGAGACAAGGAAATTGCTCTTCATTGACTTTCTCATAACTAACCTTTCAAAATTAAATTAAGATAAGAATATGAGAAGAACCTGATGGCCGAAGCAATTTCTTGTGCATGGCATCCAATGTTTGCAATAGGATCCAAAAGTCATTACTCAAAGCATCGCAAGGACTGCCACTGACCACAAATCCATCGTACTCTTCCAGTTTATTCACATCTACCCTAAATAAATCCCATCTTTCTCCTTCTTCCCCCAAATGATTCATTGAAATACCCTCCGTACACGTTCTTCACGTTTAATAGACCGTATCGTTTCTCAACCTTCATCGTCTTGGTTTTGTGATATGGGAAATTAGTGAATGCAAATTCAGATTATATACAAGAGAAGAAAAAATAACAAATATGCCTTGTGTTTTGGCTCACTAACAAAAAGGGATCTGTGTTATTAATTTTTTCAAAAAGGGGTCTGTGTTTTATACCATTGACAATTAAGGGATTTTCGTCAATTTTCTGTTCATTTTTGTTACACCTTAGATAACTCAATCTCATGCTTATAACCTAAATCTAATTTAAAGTTACTAAAATCCAAAAATACTCTTAACAAATAACAGAAATGAATAGTAAATTGACCGAAAATCCCTTAATTGTTAATGGTGTGAAACACAGACCTTTTTTTGAATAAAATAATAACACATACCCTTTCTTGTTAATAACTCAAAACACAATGCATGTTTTTATAATTTGTCCTAAATAATAAAATAATTGAAACAATAGAAAATGTGAAAATGACTATAAATGATGCAAGTAAAACGACACGGCATCGCGTTTTTGAAGAAGGGATTTGGGCATGTGCTTTTTATTACACAAACTATTGATACTCGGTTTTACTATGCATGCCACTGTTACTGAACCCACGTTTTCTTTATGTTATGTAGTTTCTTTTTTATTTACAAAATATATCCTTTCTATCCAAAATGTTTGTAATTCTCCATCACAAATTTTAGATAAAACCAATAACACTATCCAATGAATTAAAATTTATACAAAAATAAAAGGTAGAATACAATCAAACCCTTTAAACTTTGAACATTTCATTTCGCCTTTTTAAATTTTTCTAAGCTGCACTTCATAGCAGTACTTACAGGGTGCTGAGTTGCCAATAGTTAACAAAGTCAAGAGAGAATTGTTTCTGTTTAGTTTTCCCTTCTTCTCTCATTTCTCTTTAATTCAGCTCCTGCTTCTCCTACTTTTTGAAGTGTCCAGACGAGACTACAAAGTTGTTGGTGATTTAATCACTTAATCCATGGATTATTGATTTGATGGAAATGTTGCAATTGGTGTTTTTATGAGGAAAAGTGGAAAACATTAATAGGGATTTTATATAAACTTTTCTGGAATTCTTATGTTTTTTTTTTTAACTTTTACATATTTACATGTCAAAGTAACAATTAGTTTGACTCACAATGTAATATGTAGCGGAGAATGTACTACAGTTTTTTTAATGATAAGAATGGGTTACTTGCATTTAAAGGGTTGATTGGTTCATTTTTTATAAGTTTAAGAAGTGGAAGGAACGTTTGAAAGTTCAGGAGGGTAAGGGCTATTAGGAACAACTTCAAGTAGTTGAGGACATATTTAGTGTTATAAAAATCGTAGCATAGCTCCGCCTAAGCGTTATTTTGGGGTCTGTCACCACACCTTGGGTTTTTAGGACCCTTCTAAGTGCTAAGCCAACTTATGACCGCCTAGGTCCCCCCTTAGCCTAACTTATTCCGCATAGGCGCTGTGTAGACTCACTTTGTAAACATTTTATATTTATAAAAATTATGTTTTAAATTTATTTGATTCACAAATTGTTCAAATTAGGTAAATTGAAGTCTTCTTATAATAAAATTATTATTTTGAATCTTAAACCGAAAAATATTTACTTTATGTCGCAAAGTAGAACGCTTATATCATCTCTAACATGTAGAATTTTCAAAAAAAATATAAATAAATATATATTTTATATATTTCATTATACTATAATTCTATTTTTAGTTAGATTTGTATTGTTATTTATTAATAAATGATAAAAAAAACTAAAAACTTACAAATCTACCTAAGCTTCACCTAGACTCCACTCAGGCTCCGCCCAATTCAGCTCATGCTCTGAAAGCCCAGACCGTCTGACTAGCGTTTTTTAAAACCTTAGATATATTCAACTAGAATAAAATTAAAATTGTCGAGAATATAAAGTTGGGAAGTTGTTAAAATTATTTAATAAGTTTCATATTTACATCTTGCGCCTCTTTTTATTCTATCCACCCTTTGTCCAGTTTTAAGTTTTCATTACCAATTTATACCCTCCAGCATTGTTCATGCACTGTTAACGCACTGTTCCCTTTTTTTATCTTTTTTTTTTAATTTTTTATTTTGACAACATCTTTCACAACGTTAGTTTTTTATGTGCCCTTTAAAGTTTTTTGTCCGTCTGATTTTATTTACGAAATGCTATTCATTGTGAGTTCCTTTTTTTTCAAAAAACATTGATTTTTTTTTATGTGTGGTAGCTACCTGATAATTATATGGTAAGAATCTTTTTTGAAATTCTGTTTATAATTCGACAGAATTTTACCATCACTAATGCACTAAATCCCATAAGAACTCCAAAGTTAAACGTGCTTGAACGAGAGTATTACTAAGATGAGTAACGTCTTGGGAAGTCATCGTGTTGCATCCCTATACTTTTACTTTTCAAAAAAAAAATAATTTGACAGAATTTTAGTAGGATGATAATATATATTTATGAAATATAGTAACTGAAAACTATGTATAAACGTGAACTTGGTGAATTAAATAAACTTCATTAAAATATAAGATTCCTACCATGTTTTCTACTAGATATTGAAAAATTCAAAGAAATTGAATGTAACTTGTGGGTATTGGGTGAGTACCTTGTAGAATCCTAGTAAATACATGAATATGTTATACGTTACAAACATAAATTTGATAGATTCAACAAACTTCTAATAAAATATGGGACTAGGTTCTTATCAGACATCCACTAGATAGCTATCAGAAATAAAAAGGTCGAATTTTTTTATTTCAATAAAGTATATTAAATGGATGACATTTTGAAGATAAAAATGAGAAGAACATTCAATCCCTAAGCGGCATGTAAAAAAAGAATGATTTGAGAAATAACGACAAAATAAGATAAGAAAATAAAAAAAATTATAATGATGTGATGACATCATCAATTAAGGAGAATATAAAAGAAAAGAAAAAGGAATGCAATGATTTGTTATTATAATTTTAGTTAAAAGGGTTGTAATTTAAAAGTTGCGTTGAAACTAAAGTTAAGAATCCGCCAATTATTATATTTTTCCCAAGAAAAAATCACTAGGAAGGACAGAAAATAGAAGCCATCTATAAGAGGAAATAACATTCCAAAGAAATAATTTGTTGTGAAATAAATTGACCGCAAATCAAGCTTTCTTTTGATTTCGTTTCGGAGACAACTATAAAAGTCAGCAGAAAGTATAGACATAAATAACAAAATTCATGATCGCACTTGAAGTCAACCGCAATTGAGATCCACAATTTGTTTGATAATTGAATGCCATTACTACGGTTTGGTAAGGATGAAGAGACGACGAGAGGGAGTCAAATATAGGAACCTCAAATAGATAAATAATTTTGAAAATAAATTGTAAACATTATTAAAATGTAAAACAATTTGACATACATAATGGTTGTGGCAAGAATCAAACCATTTTATACGTGAGTGAACTTCACATGTATTATTGTTTAAATTTATTTAATTAACTAAGCCGAGATGCAATAATTTTATTCTAAAGATATGCTTCACTTTACTATAAAAAATAACTTAGTCACCTTTCAAGTGCTTCATTACAGCAGTCCATCTTAATTTTGCCCGTTACAATTTTACAAAATTTGGAAACTTAATCAACTTTGAGGCTCTAGAAATGTTAAAACGTGAATAAATGACACTTGGAACTGCAAAATCGCAACAGTAGAATTGATGGAAGCAAGAGCAATGTGTTAGAATTCAAAAGCCGCTAACATTAACAAGTAGATGTTCAAATTTTTGAAAAAAAGATAGATGATAAAAAACAAAAACAAGTGAATACAAATCCAATCATCCTTCCACTTAATTTATGCAAACCTATCACCTCTTGAATGAGTATTTCCACAAAACAAACCGTATTTGCAGATTTTCCAACTGTGTGGTAAAAAAAGAAAGGACAAGCACATAATTTACCCTCCAAACTAGACAACTCTTCCAGGCTCCCACACTGAATTTTCACTCCTTTCACATGGTCCTTGAATTAAAAAAAAAAAAAACTCATCCTACTCTCCTAAACTTAGCAATTAAATGTCACGTCTCAGCTTTTAATTTATAGAGAAAAAAATTTGATAAAATTGCATACCAGAAAATGGTGGCATTAGTTAAGTGCAATTTTTCCAACTTGAGAGATTAATTGAAGCATCTCAGGTTCAAGGTAACATTTAGCAATAAGTATCCTAGTACAAGGCATTTGGCTAACAGAAATGCTGAGCATGACAAAAGAAGGATCAAAGAGCAACACAGTGGGCGCAATCAGCATGTACAAAAACAGATCATAGAAACACACAACCCTACATATTGATGGCCTAACCACCTTTGTGGGCCCTGTACTATACACGATTTATCCTTTTGTCCTCTCTGCTATACACATTAACCATTTAGTCCCCGTGCTATCAATTTCATTGTCCAATTGGTCCTTTTACTATACGCATTATCCATTTAATCCTCGTGCTACCAATCTCACTACCTAATCGGTCCCTCTAATTTACCCTTAAGAGACTAAACAATAAACAATTTTGACTTCTTCCCAAAAGTCACGTAATCAATTTTTGCTAAATAGACCTTACATGACACATAAGTTACCGGTCTATCGAAGAAAATGATCAATTAGGTAATAAGATTGATAGCATGGGGACTAAATGGGCATTGTGCATAGCATGGGGACTAAATGGGCATTGTGTATAGATTGATAGCACGGGGACTAAACGGATAATGTGTATAGAGGAGGGACCAAAAGGATAAACCATGTATAGCAGTGGGCCTAAAAAGGTGGTTTGGCCCATATTGATCAACCAACCTAAACTCAAAATAAGCCAAGCAGTTCAAACTAAACCAGAAGAGATCGACATGCTTTGAAAAGGGAAACAAAACAAGATGGTCCATTAATTCAGCTATACTTTCACAACTAACTGATACAAAATGGACTTACTAGTTGCTTAACTTCATTTTCCGCCTTCCTTGCTTGATGAACCGTCAAATCCTGGTGAATTCTGCAAAATTAACAATCAAGTTTATCAGCAGAATCATAAACAGAAGATTGAAAATTGATAAAAACTATTATATGAACTTACTTTAGTCACATTTGTTGACGGCTGAATTTGTTGCTGTGACAATGGAAGGCTTTTCAAATATTCCATTTGGTTTGTGTTTGGTGGCATGATATTGGAACCATATGGAACATTGGCACCTCTAAAATTCATATTCTACAGAAAAAAACATTATCAGTCTACAAGGCGAAAAGTTGAAAAATTATGTTCCAAAATCGAGTAAAACCTTACGGGAGATGGTACACCAAATTGATACACATGATATGGATGTGTTGAACTTGCAACTTGATATTGAGGAGGGTATGGAGGACACATGGCTAAAGTTTTAGGCAGTAACACCTGCAGTAAAAGGAAGAAAAATGATTCTGTTAGAGCCATAAAAAGCTGTAATTGCACCAAATGCTGAAGGTCAGGCCATTACTTACCTTTTGCCGATCATTCACATTTGAATTTTTACTACTTTTGCTCGTGGAAGCCCCCTTTTTACCTGGCAGATAGTAAAGAAAACATAAACAAGATTGCTCAACTGATTAGAGAAACAATGAAAATCGTCTTGCAGAAATACTCACCAATAGCTTTTGTCTTTACTCCTAACTTAGCTTTTGAAGCACCTTTGGACCTCACAGGAGGAGGGTTTAGAAAAGGATCAGCGCCATTTGTGTCGTGTAGCTCATTTTTGGCCATCAACCAGTTTACTGTCTCCTCTAGCATTTACAGAGAGGTTCAATTCATTCAGTGCAGCGTGCACACCTCTACAAATATGAAGCAATCCATCTTCAACAATTTTTCTAGTGGCTTCATTGACTTGACTCTTCAAAATGGTATCGTAGGCTAAATGTACCATGCTGTTGCGATAAACCATCTTGGTATCATCACCACAAACTTCAGTAGCTTCACCACTAACCCATCTTTTTTTTGCTTCCTTGCTCCATCTATTCAAAATATATTTCTCCGGGATGGAATCATAATTTTTGACGATCATGATTTTCAAGACATGACAGCAAAGTATCCCACTGGATTCGAATTTCTTGCATGAACAACTTATCTCCGATGTAGATGTACTTAATCTGACATGACAGACTTGTGAGTCCTCTCCTCCATTCACTTGGAACATACAAACATCATCAACACAAGATACTTGTGACCACATCAATCCAATAGCATCCGTGAATTCATCTTCAAACAACTGAAAATTTTTGTGGGTATAAACATTTGCAGCATGATTCAACACCCACTATTCTTGATGAACAATTGAGGCTTCCCATTACTACACCGAAAATCTTCTTCAACTTCACTAGTTCGCCATCCTGCAACCATTCTCTCAAATGCAATAAAAAATTGGGTGAGCGAAGCAGTGTTACTACCTAATCCTTTCAATACACTATCGATACTTTCACTCCTTTGAGTCAATAAAAGTCCAGCTGAGAAGGTATCACTAGGCAATGTGACACTCCACTTGTTGTTCGAAGTATAAAGATTCTGCAGCCAACTATGCTCCTTAAGATCAAATGCATTCAACATATTTTCCCATGTTTCTTGAAACTTATCTTCTGATTCACAACCATACAAACACTTAAAGAATTTCCGAAACTCGGGATTTGAATTTAAATCACCCAAATGAGATGGAAAATGTTTTTCCATGTGCCATAAACATAAACGATGAGAAGTTTGAGGAAAAACAATTTCAATCGCATTCGTTATTGCTTCATCTTGATCGGTAAGTATTGTTTTAGGTGCTCTCCCTCCCATGGAACTCAAAAATGACTTGAAAAGCCAAACAAATGATTCGGTTGTTTCATCAAGCAAAAGGGCACACCCAAACATAGTTTTTTGGCGGTGATGATTCAAACCAATAAACGGAGCACATACTAAATTGTATCTATTTTCTCGGTAGGTTGTATCGAAGATAACAACATCACCAAAAAGATCATAATCAACAAATGATTTTCCATCTCTCCAAAAAAAAGTTGGTCAATCTATTTTCTTGATTGACTTGAATATCATAGGAAAACTTTGCATCCATGGCTTCTTGCTTCTTAAAACAATTAATCAAACTCTGTGCATCCCTAGCTTCAATCATTAGCACCTTCTCGTTGTAACAATCTCTTCTAACAAATTCAGCATTCTCATTCCCCACTTCTTCTCCAGCTATATAAGCAAAAATATCTTTTGTACGGATGCCAGCATTCACCAATGAGCTAATAACACTAACTTTTGGAGCAGATCTTAACAGATATGCCTTGGAAGGAGGAGTGAGCTCGTGATTATGTTCAGCAACAAAGTGACTAACAGTCCATAAACCATCCTCAATCTTAAACCTAATCATTGCTTTACAATCACTCTTTGTTAGATACTTGTTACGGAAAGATTTTGGTGGTGAACTACTTTCAGTTTTTAAGCCAGCTTTAGAGCATCTAAATTCTTTGTGACGGAGTTCTCTCGTGTTTGACTTTCCACATATATATCGGGTTTTCGAGCGTCACACACTAAAACCCTTCCTAACAGCATATTCATTATATAAGTTATATGCTTCATCTCCATTGTTAACCACCATTCCCATCAAATTATCATTATCAACACGACTTTGACTGATAAACGTGTTATCTTCAATGTTTTTCTAAATGACTTCAACATCTTCTGTACCATCAATTAAAATAAAAATACTTAAATTAACTAAGCTATCAAATTCCAAAGCAATCAAAAATATTCGTACAGTAAGATAAAAAGCAGATAAAACTTACTTGAATTTCGATTTTGCTCATCTTCATTTTCACACAACTCAACCATAATTTCATCGAAATGCTTCAAACTCTCACCCATCTCTTCAGACCTTCATTAAAAATATTTTTAAATGTTAAAACTTGTAAAAGGTCAAATTCAGACCACTGATCACTTCCAGTTCCAATTCACCCAGAATGATAAGAACATTACAGTATCCTTCAATTTATTTTATGGTATTATCCCATAGAAAGGTCATAACTGGAAAAGATTAAGAAACGGTAAAGTCATCAAAAAAATTAAACTTCAGATACAACAAGCGGACCCCAAAGTTCAAATCCGAATTTGAAACCATCAAATTCAACCCATTACCCGGAAACAATAGATTTGGCAAGTAGACAGATGCAACCAAATGCCCTGAAACTAAACTTAATTATCAATAACTGGTAACCTGAAATTGAACTCTATTTTAATACAGTAAACAATTGCATTTTCCTAACAACAGTTATGTAAAGTAATCAATAACTGAACTACTTCAGGCAAACTAGTCAGTAGAATGAGAGAAAAACAATTGCAGCATTAACCATAATGGAAAAAGCATAAATCTTTCAAACATATGACGAAACGAAGACACAAACACATCTGAGAAAATTCAGTTGCATTCAGATTAAAGTCTCCAGTTCAATTAGATTAAATTAACTTTAAGTAGGGAAAACAAAACACAGCAAGAGGAAGATTACAACAAGCTCTAACTCTGCAATTTTTCCAAATAAAAGTACAATTGTTCAATTGTTCAATCAATCAATACACACAGAAGATACAGCTCAAATTCAGGAAAACAAACAGGAAACGCTAGAAAAAATTCAAGAGCCAAAGTTGCACAACAGAACCCAAAAAGACGAACACATAAACCAAGCATACAATTGAAACAAAATAACCTAACTAGTGTTCAATCATTCACAGTGCCAACTCTTATACACACATCAAACTGACTAGGCATAACTAGTACAAGAAATACATACAGGAAATCCCTGATTAATGAAATATAAAAGTCAGGAGCAATAACATTAGTACCTTAGAGAAGCCGTATACACAAACCAAATTAACTCACATTTAACAACCAATTGTATCGACAGAGAAGCGTATAATTTAACAACCAAAAGAAATGACAAAACAAAATCATGGAGACATTATAGTCATGTCTAATAAATGAAGAACTAGTACTAGGATTACCTCAAATTGCAGCTGCAGTCAAATTTTGTTGTACATATCTTCTCAGAGCAAAGTCCAGTCCCCAACCATGCACCAAATCATTCTACAAACAAATGACTGAACCATTCTTAGAAAGAACACGCAAGAGATGAGAATCTAGCAAGGGACATCAATCAAAAGGGGAAACAAGGAGGGAAATCACTGAACTAAAGAGTTCCTCATTTCAAACAGAAAATATTCAGCAATTCTTTTATGTAGAGTGAGCACTCCAAAATTTGACAGAGAACTCCTATT
Source organism: Euphorbia celastroides (assembly GCA_948291685.1). Classification (NCBI taxonomy): domain Eukaryota; kingdom Viridiplantae; phylum Streptophyta; class Magnoliopsida; order Malpighiales; family Euphorbiaceae; genus Euphorbia; species Euphorbia celastroides. The sequence goes on along the minus strand of CAOJBJ011514057.1, from coordinate 1,585 downwards.
ACATTAAATAACCTATTGGGAGACCTATTGTATATAGGGGTGTTAACAAGCCCAGTGGCTCGCAAACTGTTTGAGATTCGGCTCGGTAAAAGCTCGGCCAGAGTTCGGCTCGAGATATTATCAAGCCAAACCAAGCCTTCTAAGGTTCGGCTCGAAAGCTTGCAAACATGTTCGTATAATATTTATACTTAACAAATTAGCGAAAATAATGTATATGATTGGTGAGTAATGGTTATTCGTAGGTTGGTGACTATGATTATGTAATTAATCACATAGAATTAGAACAATAGAATTTGATGTAAGAAAATGATAATTGACTATGGTAAAATTATTATGATGTTAGTTTTTATTTTTATTGAACTTAATTTTTTTCATAAATGCATTTTAGGATGATTTTTTTCGAAAAAATCATCCTAAATGTGATATTGTGAATACAATTCCTTTTCTAGCTATTGTTGCTATAAATCAGCCTTAATTATAAAAGGTGAAATACTGAAGGGCAACACATATTTTTAGTTGCAAAAGAGTAAATGAGGTGATATAGTTTATGCTTATGAGCTCGAGCCGAGCTTTTCCCGAGCCCGAGCCGAGCCGAGCTTCTCATAAGCCCGGGCCAAGCTCAAGTTTTCTAAGCTCGACGAGCTTCGAGCCGAGCTGAGCCCGAACATTTTTCGCCACGAGCCGAGCCGAGCCCTGGGCTATTCGGTCTCGGTTCGACTAGTTAACACCCCTAATTGTATACATCATTCACTCTCAAGAGATGAAACTTGTCTATCTAAACTCATTGTTTATGGTAAAAAAAGCTAATCAGAACAATATATTACCGCATATTTTGTAGATTCTTATCTCCAATACAAGATAAACATCAGATAATATCAATGTTATCATTCAGCTACTTATGTGTCACAATGTAGAGAGTCTAATTTGTCATTTAGTCCATATAATGATGAGGAGACAATGTAGAGAGTCTAATTTGTCATTTAGTCCATACAATAGTTCTACTGCTCAAATGCATCACACGTAATAAAATAAATCATTTGCAATAGAAGCAGCACAGATAAAAATGAAGAGAATGAAGAAAATCATTGCCAATCTCTACTAAGAATGTTACTTCCAGGCGGTTTCAATTAGGGATTAATTCCATATCATGAAAATGAAGAAATCTCGTACCTCTTGAGTGGAGCTAATCTCAGTGGTGACATTGGTACCAACAAACTCAGACCCCGCTTTCTTGCCTTGAATCCCAAATCCTCCAAAACATTTCCTACCGTAACTCAGCCCTGAAAGTTCACAAAAAAACAGTAAGAAACTCCGAAAATCAAATAATCAAACAGAAAGTAAGATGAAAAAACTGAGCCCTGAGTTGAGAAACAACGGAAGGCTTGAATGTGGAAGAACAGAAGGGCTTAGAGCGGAGAATTGCAGCAGAGGAAGTTCCCAAAATTGACGCAAGAAGCAAAGAGTAGAACTCACAGGAGACAATTCCTCAGATAATCCGCAAGCTGTTTGTTTCAGATTGGGGGATTTGATCGAAGTTTCTAGAGAAGGAGTGTTTGGTCGAGAATGGCATAAACCGGGAAGCGAA
>CAOJBJ011513591.1:0-12500 GCA_948291685.1 Euphorbia celastroides | reverse complement strand
TCACATCTCGGTCAGGTTCACCATCAGCTGTGAAAAAACGACCAAGGGCACGAATTTTCGAGTCACTTAAAATCCCCAAAACTATTTTCTTCTGCAATGCATATGCAAGTTTTCGCTTCTGAATCCAAGGCTGAAGAACCTGAAACAAAACTCAACAGGTTTGGCTCCAAACCGAACATTAAAACCCGAATGCACCAACTTTCTCACCTGATACAAGCAGTAATAAACCAACAAACAAACCGAGCAAACAAGAGAAACAAGAACAACAACTTGGGTTTTGGAGCTCATGTCCAAAACCTGAGGCACCTGAACAATCACGAAAGGAACAACCGAAATGATCATGATCCTCGCAGCATAGCTAGTCCACACATCAGTAGTAACTCCGGACTCTACAAAAAATCACAAAAGAACTCTTGTCATATGTTGTTAAACCGGCTTGTTTGGGTTCTGAAAAACCGAGAATCGAAGGGAGATATATACCGAAAAGGCTGAATGTTTTTGTGTCTTTGGAGCTGACAGCGACAGAATGTTCAAAGTCACACTTGCCGGCGATCAGACAGGAAGCCCAGAGAAGTGTAAGAAGTAGGACGGTTGACCCGGCCATTAGTCCCATTCCTACTGTGACTTGACTTTGTGCTGTTTCCGTGTTTCCTGATAGTCCTGATGCTATAAACACACACAAAATATTATTTTTATAGGTTCGAACCGTGAAATCAATTACTCACATGTGTGTGTTAGGATAGGTTGGGTATAACTTTTACCTATTAGGAAAATAATAGGTTGTGTATAATAATAAAGGTGAAAATTTGATGAAGTTTGAAAATTGAACCCCAAACTTGACAAGACGAACACGGAACATCTATTATAATTCTTTACAGAAAAGTTATAGGCCAAATATATTAGTTACACCCTGAACTTGTTACAATTTGTCGATTATCACATTAATTATCTCAAGCCCTCAACTTTGATGAAACAGTTAAATTTTTCTTTAAAAAATTCATTTAAAGTTAAACATTGAACTCCAAACTTGACAAGATGAGCTTCCATTAGAACTTTAAGTTATAGGAAAAATATACATGTAGCCTCTTAACTTAAAGTTATAGGACAATTTACCTATTGTCACATTGATGTTACAGTATTCTATTTTCGCCCTTAACTTTGATGAAACAATCAATTTCTCTTTAATGTCTCAATTATTATATTGGCCCTCTCAAGTTCGATATTTCGAATCATATGACAGCACAACTTTGCCAAGTTCAAGGAAGCAGTATAAAGAATGTGGAAGTTTTGAGGGACAAAAAATGTATTCGAATTGAAAATTTATCATGTTTTTCATTTAAGTACATAAAGTTTGAAGATTTTACCAAGAATGATAGCAGAATCTGGGAGAGCACCAAGAACAGGCAAGAAAAGGCCACCAATAATTCCAGGGCCAACAATTTGTAGAAGAATCTCACTTCCATCAGACAACATTTTTGCAGAGAAGAACATCAAACAACCATAGACAACAATCAAGAACATGTTTCCTAGTACTGTATTTGTACATGGCAAGAACCCATATGTCTCCTCTCAGCTCTTAGTTTCATCAGATGAAATCAAACTTTTCAGACCAGTACTAAATTGATGAACAGTTGTATCAATTCCATTCGAGATTGGATTGAAATCTGTAATGACTCTGCATTGGCTTGGAATGGCTTGAATGATCAACAAGATTAGACAAGCAAAGGAATTGATTTTGTTGGCCATTGATGATTTCTATTGGGTTTCTAATGGACAAATATAGATTTATATTGGGATTTAGGATTATGTAATTGGATTGGAAGTGTAGAACACAAGGAACTGAAAATGGTGGCGTGAAAGAATTCACTTTTATATGTTTTTTTATAGTTGTAACACATTTGAAGCCACATATATAAGTTATAAGGATTTGGATTCTTTGCAATTGGAAAGATACTGCAAAAAAAATTGAGCTCATCAAGAACATCGGTTTGATAATAAATGGTTGAGTTGGTCAGCTTTCACTCAATAAAAAAAATCATTTATACAATCTGTGTCTTTCTCTATCTAACTGCTGAGAAAAGTTACTGCAAAAATGACACATGTTTAAGAAAAAATTGGTGCACTTTTGTTAAATTCAGAGTTATGAGATATAATCAAAAGTTTAAGGTTACAATTGACAAAAAAAAAAAAAGCAAGTTCATGCAAATTCATATGTATTTCACTATTTATATAGATATTTATATATTTTGAGCAGACTAATTTATGTCATGGAGCAATTTTTGCATGCAACTATACATACTCTTTATCTTATTTATATACACAAGTTGGAAAATCAAAATTAAAAGAAATTCATTCCTTAAAAGTATTGCATCAGATTTTTGGCACGGTGCAAATGTTCATGGAGTAGTTGTGCAAGTAGAACTTATATATTTTATTATTAAGTGGCTATGTATGTAAAAGTAACTAAAATATGTCACGATTATAATAAAATTTGTAAAATTTCACATTTGAATATGGATTCTTTTTGTCATATTTGAGAGTTTTTGGATACTTTTTCACCAAAAGTTCTTTTATATCAAGTAATGGTTTTAAGTACTTAGTAATGTTTTTAAACAAATATATTTATAACTGTTTTCGAGACAAAAATTACCAGTAATATATAAAAATGTAACAACAAACTATAACAGTTAATTAAACAAACTAAACTTTTGTTGTATAGTTTTTTTGAACTTAGACATGTACAAATTTCTTTGCATATATTAATGGATACATTAGCTGTGAGCTAATATGCATATATGACAACAAAAATTTTGAGGATTAATGTGTAAAATCGGCAAAGTTGAAGAGTCATATAAAAGTTAATATATGTTGCAAACATCAATTATATAATAGAAGTACGTGGAAGAAAATTGTAAAATATTGCCAAAATGACGTTTCTAAGATATTGTTACAAGTCATAGACTTAATCCAAAGCAGCCATTTGGCTGCATTGCATCTAACATTCTCATGTTTGGATTTTTTTTTACTTAACGTTCAGCAATTCTATATAATGGTTTTAATTCAGTTCAATTTTATATTATATAATTTAAATTTGTACAATCTTCAATTCAAATCGATTAGATACAATTTTAGAAATTTAGTGAATATGATAGTATCCTCGAGTTGTTGGGTTGTATAATATATGAATAGCAAGTTTGCAATTGGAAACATATATAAAAATGACAAAGTAGTTGATATATTAGGTATTCAGAATAGTTTTACAATTAATTCGCTAATTCAATTATTAAAGTGCACTGGATCTGTTGTTTTTTCCACTTACATATCATTTTAATTAGGTTTGGTATGATACCTCAAATTACATGTCACTTTATTGGAAGGGTCTATTTTATTTATGATGTATTTACCTTATTTTCTTATGTATTCACTTTTTCACCTGGACGTATTCAACATTAGCCTATTTAGTCAGTGCACAATCTATTTAAATTTAGTAAATCAGGCCTCCATCTGATTACCAAAAAAAAAGTGATGTGCATATAGCATTATTTGGAACATGAATACATTTTATTGATCATGCATATAATTGTCAACTCTGAATAATCCATTATATTGTTAGGCATACCAAGTAAATGCTTTCATCAAACACTAAAAAAGCATTTGAGGTTAGGATAAAACTTCAAAAAATTATTTTTTAAATATTATATTAAGATAATTTATTTGGAACTTAGTCACAGTTAATACTCTTTATCTCTCTTAACAAATATATTTAATGATAAAAAAATATTTAAATCATTATTTTTTATTTGAACAATAATTCTTGAATTTGACTTTTCTTACTCGTATAAGATGGAGTATATTACGGATCAGAATGCAATACAAGTCATAAAATAAGTCATAGACTTTAATGTTCACTGTAACAAGATGGATCATGCGTAATAGTTATGCCCGTAAACTATACATTTGACTTTAATTAACTGCACATGTTTTCAAAACGTTTTTGCCAACTTCAGGGGGCTTGCTTTGACTCTTGCAAGTTCAGGGGAACATTTAAAAAAAAAGTCAATTTCAGGAAGTTAAATATGCATTTGGCTAAAGGAAAAAGAAGTATTCACTTACTATTATTACATTTTTTTTAATATTTAACAAATCATTGAAGATATTAGCTTTCGAATTAAAGAACTCTTATCTCCCTCTGTTGAAAGGTATACCAACTGAACTACGCCTCTTTAGTACGTATTTTTTTATTTTAAAAGTTTGTTTCGTCGGGTTTATGATGATAATAAAAAAAATTATCTCACCTCACTCGAATGTATCCTTAAAAAATATGTCCTATGTCATAAAAATTTAAGTGAAAGATTGTTTCAACTCTAGAGTACCAATCTAAGTAAACAAGTATTTTATAATTGTCATTATTTGAAATTGTTTTATGTTGCAATGTTTGCTTTTTTCGTTTTCATAACAAGTTTTGTTTAAGACCATGTCTGTTTGCTTGAAAAGCTAGTTTAGTCAGTATTTTATCCGGTATTTTAAATTTGGTATTTTATTTTTTAGTTTTTAAATTTTATCGATGTTTATCAGCCTGCGAATTGCTGTAGAGTTAGTAGCTAGTGCAACAATTTTTTTTTGACATATACGTGAACTTGATTTTATATTTATCCACCTTTAATTAAATATGTAATTATCTCTAATTTTAAAAAAAAACATACTAACTTTAAATTTACAGATTCATACACAATGCAAATAAGTTTCTTCATCCTACATGACCCTATCAATTCAATCATGGTCTAACCGTCTATTTTTATTCTTAATTTCTTTGACAACACGAAAGAAAACAATAAGCCTGTACTTTCTATCTATCTATCCAATTTCTTACTGAACTTGACCGGTGGCTTGAGATAGATTAGTTTCACAACTACAGGAAATTGCGAATCCTTCTCAATATACATTCTATAGAAGAGTCCAATTGCGAATATTTCTCCATCCTAGCTGGAACTCTTACTATTTAGTTAGTAAGCGGGGCTGCAAGGTAATGGACTCTCTCTCACTCCTCTTGGCTGGAGGTATCAGTGTGCCCATTCCTGTGCCTGAGGGAAGGATAAAATATGGATGGGTGGTTGAAACCAGAATTTGGTGGGTTGCGTATGAACTGCATTTAGGAGTTATCTGCCCCCGGCTTTCGAAAGATAGTCCTGGCATGGCCCGGGTTGTGTTGGTAGGTGAATATCCGGAAAGTTCATTAATATAATGTGTGCATCATATTTTAGTTCAACGAAGTTTTAAATTCAAGAACTATTCAAGTATTAAATTTGTGTGAACCACTCAAATTTCATCCCAAATCAAATTCGTTTGCAATGCAAAGAATAGGAAAATACCATACAATTATTCCGAAAAAGACTTATGGTATAGCGGGAAATTGAGAATTTTAAAACCCAAATATAAAAGGAAAAATAGAAGGTCAAAACAATGCATTAAATTAGGGCTCGTCAATTCAAAATTCGAAAGCGAAAGTAGAACAGTCACCTGAATACACCGCCGTCGCCGTCGGATCCGGCGGAGCAAAGATGAGCTCCCCCATGACCTCCGAAATCGAAGTCCCGAACTTTCCGGCTACAGATCCTAATTCAGCAACTCAAGACGAAGAACAGCAGGAACAGTTGAGAGAAGATCAAAACCCTAAAAAATCCCCAAATTCCATAACCCTAGAAATCCCCGATGCAGTAGCCGATGATCCAAATCCCGACGACGCAGCGGAAATCACCCCGTCTTCTCCGGCTGCCGCCGATTTCCGCGAATCCTCGTCTACTTTCAGCCTCACATTCTCCCGCCGCGGTGGCGGTAAGCGCCGGAAGCGAAACGCGTTGCAGGAGAAGAAGTATCTGAAGAGGTGCGAATCTCTTGCAAGGCTGAATCTCATTCCTTTTGTGCCCGCCAAATCCCTAGATTTGTCCTCGCATGAAGCTCTCCTGAGGCGGCTTGGATTGTGGGATTTCGCTCATCTGGATTTCGATTTCAAGCTCCGTCGTGACCTGATTTTGCAATTGATTGCAAGTTTTTCTCCTGCTCATCGCTATAGCACAGTCAATGAGGTTCGCATCAAGGTGACTCGTCCTGATTTAGGGAGGGCGTTGTGTCTTCCTGTGAAGAAAGGGAAGGTGGAGAGTGCGTCGGAAGAGAAGGAGAGCGAAGAATCTGTAAGTTTTGTTGAGGAATTTGTTTCGAATTTCATATTGTTGCATGATGATACGTGGATGATGAGTGATGATGTTATGAGCACTATGAAATTGATTAGAGAAGGGAACTTTGAGAAGGTTGATTTTTCTATGTTGATTTGGGCAATGGTTGAGAAAGAGTTGAATAATACAGAACTAGGAGATTGCTATTACGCTTCTCATTTGCAGCTGTTGATAAAGTCACAGAGGGAGGGTTTGTTGAAGGAAGACGAGCCTAACAAAATGGAGATTGATCTTAAGCAGGAGGATCAAGAGGTGGAAGCAGAGGAGGAGGAAGGTGTGAAAATGAGTCAGGAACTCCATGGAAAGCCGGATTTGGAGGAGCAAAACATCGAATTGAGTCTTGGTGGAATGGACAATGCTGTGAAAGATGATGTTGTTGAGGAATTAATGGACAATGCTGTGATAGATGATGTTGTTGAGGAATTAATGGACAATGCTGTGAAAGATGATGTTGTTAAGGAGAGAATGGACAATACTGTGAAAGATGATGTTGTTAAGGAAAATCAGGAGCAGGAGCAGTTGAATGATGAGGAAGATGCAATGGATTTTGAGGAAAGTAAAGAGGTAGAAATTGAAGAGAGGCAATGGTACAATAACAGCATGGATGGGCATTTTTTGCAGCAATGTAATCTTGGGGGAGTTGAGTCTGCAGAATTTGAGGAGATAAAAGAGGAGGAAGAAGAAGATGACAGAGAGGAGGAGGAGGAGGAAGAGGAAGAGAATGATGAAGAGGAGGGAAAAGAAGGCGAATATGAAGAAAAAGAGGAGGAAGAAGATGAAATGGCTTTCGGTATTTCACCAAAGGGCTTTGCTTTAGAAGGAACAGATTCGGAGAATCTGATAGAAGCCATTGAAGCTTCACAAAACCCTTTTAGTTCAGCGCTGCAAAGTCGCAACTTTTTTGCACCAAAGGTTGATAACATGCAGGCGGTGCCCGGTACTTCAGGTCTTTTCAACAATGGCAATGGAAGCAAGAGGGCAATGGGGGATTTCGATAATGAAATGTCCCATGAATCAACACTTAATGGTGGCAACAAGCGAATGAGGAGCGATGAACACTGGGATACTATGAAGTCAATATCTGAATTCGATATCTACATGGACCAAATGCAACACATTATGGGAAAAGCTCGAATGCTCCAAAATGCAAAAGATCAGGAGTTACAAAACTTGAGTGTGCAAAACCAAATGCTGCTTAATGAGTTGGAGAATCGGACCAACATCTATCAGCACAATTTGGCCAAGGCCAAGATGGAGGAGAACCATAAGAGGCAGGTGGAGACTTATCGGTATGAACATGAATTGCATATGATGGGGAAACTCTTAGAAGGGTATAGGAAAGCATTAAAGGACACCACTAGAGCATTTGCAGAGTATAGGAAGAAAGTTTCCTTGCGTGAAGAGCCAATTTACAAGGATGCAGGCTCGGGGGGTCTTGTTTTAAGCACTGGTGATATGGAGAAGCTGCGTTTGAAAAGAGAGGAAGAAGAGAGGCAAAACCGGTTGTTGATTGAAAGGATGATCAATGAATTTGAAGCTGGTTGGGTTGCTAAAATTGAAGAATGTGATACTGTTGTTGAGTTGATGAGTAACAGGCTGCTGGATGTTGAAAAGGGAGTCAATTTCTGCAAGGAAAAAGTTGAAAAAAGTAAAGAATCGCTACTTTCGGGGTTCGCTCCATCTGAAGAACAACAAGGTACTCAAACAACAGTCTAGAGGTATAAGTTTATGGAAACTTAGGTGAATTACTGCTCTTACATAGTATTATATTAGGTGACAATTTTCTTAGTCTGATGCTTAGATTGTGTCGATGCTTTAATGTGAAGTTTAACTTATACTCTGCGAGGGTTGATTGTTCAATGTTGACAACTTAACATCAGAGTTAGCTGAAATGCTCTAGTAGATAGCTATTTTATCCAAATGTGATGGTTCTCATTTGTTATTTTGGTGGGCAAAAGTGCTTTTTTTGTCACGTGGAATATCCCGATTGTTTGTTTCGTACCTGATATGCATGTTATTCATTTATTATTTGTTACAGTTGTTACATATTTTGTACTGACATTAAAATGGTTTGTGTTCATATGACGGGATCTTTTGCTTTCCGCTGCCTCACTAATCTTTGCACTTAGTAACTCGATGAGGAACAAAAACAGGGTTTAGTTGCTGAAGATGGTTGTTCTTTTGCCATATCTTAGCATTGTTCGGTTGCTGTAATGGGTTATTAAAAGAAATTGATCATATTGACCTAGCCATTTTTTTTAGTATTTTCCCTTTTTCCTTTATTTTGTGGCAAATTCAGACATTGAAGTAAGCCTGTTATAGTTCCATCTTAAGTTCCTTCTTTGTTCTTTTTTTCAACGTATTTTTTAAAGGTTGTACATCTTAATTAATTTCCCAAGTTAACCACATTCGTCTGGTTCAAACTTCAAACAAAAACCATAAACTTCTAGTGATTTTGGCCGGGTTAAGTATAATACGATCGCATAATTGATTGCTTTCATTGATTCTCAAAACTTTTTCATTTAACCAATAACAAGTTCGCTAACATTACTTACACCTAGTATAGATTTCAATGCCACGTATTCAAAGAAACAACCTGAAAAAACAAGTTATAAGCCCACAAATTACAGACCTATCAGCTGAAGTTGATTGGAGAAACAAAGAAGCTATCACCGGAGTTAAAGACCAAGTACAATGTGGTATGTACATCATTCCTCCGGTCTGAAAATTAGAGGACTGAAGAATAACTCATTTACAAACAAAACCGAAATCAATTTCGAGATGCTCAATAGGGGTGTAAAAATAGAACTGAAAAAAACTTAACTATATTGATTTCTTGGTAAACAGATATCACATTGAGTTCAATACAATCTCAAATCAGTTTTCTTTCCATGATAAATGGCTCTAAAAATTGTGTCGGTAAATGGATGAATCGAGGCCTTGTGGATGGTAGTGTTAAGAGTAATAAATACTGAACCAAACCCATTATAGAGCATTTAAATTACTGATGAAGGAACCATAGAAAGAGCATAAACCATAATTTTGGACTCTAAGAACTTTGTGTTATCTCGGGAGAGGCATTAGAGTCCGTTGAAAATACTGTCGCCTTCTTGATTTTGTGCGCCTTTGGAATAACCGGAACATTCCACAACCAAAGAGAGCTATTTGAGAGATTACTACCATCTTCAACACTGAAAAAACCGAGTAGATTTAATTGCATTGCTTTCGGTTTTCCCTTGAAACGGGAGAATATTGTTGGTGAATGTTATCCAGCAAGTCCTGCAAAAGAACTCCGTCTTTTCATTCATTTTTATCAACAAATTGGATGCTATTTTTGGACCCGTAATTGAAGCTTCCGCCCATTACACGTGTTCGGGCAATTGGCGCCACTGTCATACTCGTCACTCCCATCACAGCAATCTGCAAAGCCAAATAAAACAATTTGGAACATTAATTAAAAATGATCTGCGGCTAAGAGAAAGAACAGAAGTAATCGGTTTTAATTAAAATGCTCACCACAAATTCGATCATTGACACGAGATGAAAAATGAATTGAGGTTTGCTTCCTGAATTCCTACAATAAAATTTGCCTCTTGGACAGGCGGAAGTCCCTGTAAACAATCAAATGACAGCAGAACATTAGTGAACATAATTCAGTGAAAACTAAAGAGTAAAGGTGCTAAATGCTAAAATAATCACATTAAATTATCACCCATTTCTACCGTTCAAATTCTTATACTATCGAGTATTGGTTCATTTCAGACATGTTCTCACAAGACTATTTTCAACTTAACTAGAGATCCCTTTTGTTCACCGGTTTAGTCGAATTAGTCTTTCACATTTTTGTATTTTACCAGGTCCTCCAAACAAAGAGCAACAAAGTATAAATCCCGGTTTTTCATATCTTAATCAAATTTCAACCCAAAGATTAACCAATTTTCAACAAGTTTCAAAGCAAGGCGAGCAAAATGTAGTAAAATACAATAAAACTAATTTTGTAGGCTGCAGGGATTATCAATCTGTTCTAGCTTCAATTTCCTCTGCATAATACTTGACGACATCGATCTTGAATCCTATTATTTGACAATCTTAAACACAGTTTATATCATCCAACAATGGCAGCAAAGGATTTTGAATACTCAGCTTAGGATGAACTCACAAATATGCATTTTTCAACATAGTAAAGCAAGACAACCAAATTCTGAAAATAATACGCCTAAATTCTACACTATGCAACCCAGAAACTTATGCAAACAACCTGATCCAACAATGGCAGCAAAGGATTTTGAATGCTCAGCTTAGGATGAACTCACAAATATGCATTTTTCAACACAGTAAAGCAAGACAACCAAATTCTGAAAATAATAAGCCTAAATTCTACACTATGCAACCCAGAAACTTATGCAAACAACCTGAATCACCAGAAATCACATGACTTTTACTTTCCGAAACAAAAACAAAACCTGGAATCAGTGTTTAGAGTTTCCCTACCACACGAATTCTTTAACAAATTACCAACTGAACCCCCATTTTCCAAATTAAGAACAGAAAACAAAAAATACCCAAATTGCAAACACAATAAAGTTGAGATTTTGCAGCAAGAAAAACAAAAATGACGAACAATAGAACAAAGGGTAGTACCAGGCTCGTCAGTCCCATCAGCACAATCGCAGAAATTGTCATTGAGACGATCTCTGGTAAAGGATTTCGAGCCGTCTTTGCACTTGATAACTCCAGCAAAGTACTTCTCATCTGTAAATTCAAAAACACAAATCAAATTCAGTGAAAGGAAAAGAAATTGATAGAAAAATCAGCAATTGGGTTCAGAAAAAATTACCTAAAGGGTGGATTCCGATGAGCGGCGAGTGAGAGTGAGCAAAGAGTAGGAGGAAACATGAGGAGACGAGGAAGGAGATGAAGTGATTGAATTTGGAATTCATTAAATTTGGGAATTTTGATGATCAGAATTAGGGGTTTCATTGTTTTGGGCTGTTTTTGTTGGGATTATGGTTTGGGTTGGATTTTGACCCAAAGTCAATGGTTTTGTTTGACTCGAAATAGACATATTTTTTTAAAAGAAAATCTTATACTTTTAATATTGTTAAATTTTGAAGGGAGTGACTATTTTCAAGTTTAAATTAGATATACTATGGTTCAATATTAAAATTATACCAAAGCTCGGTTAATCTAACATAAAAAAATGTTTAACATGTACCATAGATCAATAAATTGAACTTGATCTAAGTGATATATCGATAATTTGGATGAAGGTAATTAACGATAATTTTGTTTATTAGCATCAAGATAAGCTTTCATCTTCACTGCCCACATTTGATAATTTGTTCTGTTGAATACCGGAGGAGAAATCGAACTCGAAAACGAGAAATCTGAATCTGAATCCATTGTGTTTGTGTTTTCTGTGTTTGTTTTTTGTGATTTTGAATTTCACAGGTTCCTTCAAATCAAATGTTCTGATACCACTGTTATAATTTGAAAAAGCATATGCAGATATATTGAAGCTTGAAAGGAAATGGATAATTCTCATTCATTTAGTTGTTGAATTTATAAGAAAAATACATAATAACCACCTAACAGCTAGAGCATAAAATCTGGAAAACATTAGTGTTTGTTGTAGCTAACAACCACTTGATCTGACTTATTCAAACACATTAAAATCTGTTGAAGACTAATTCAAAATACTTAGGCAAATTACTAACAATATCCTCATTGCATTAGTATTTGCAAACACCTAACTTGTTTATTGTTATTGATATGGGTCATGGGCATGACATGGTCATAGTTATAGTTCATTGACATGGTCATGGTTATGGGTTATGGATCATGAGCATTTTTCATGGTTATGAGGCATTGGCTTCGGGTGGAATTAAAATAACTCCTCCACTACAAAAATATTGATTTTTGGAGATAGTTAAAATCTTCCTCAAAAGAATGAAAACTCGTCCCCTTTACTTTTAAGGACGAAATTTTCGTCCCCAATATTCGTTCCCAATACCTCCATACCCGAATCTATAGGGGACGAAAAGTAAGATATTGTCCCAATGTTCAGGGACGATTTTCATCTCAATGAATGATGACGACTTTCGTGTCTAATTTGAGTGACGACTATCGTCCCTACGAAAAAAGAAGACCACTTTTGTCCCTACATTAAGGGACAATCATTTGTCCCGATTCAATAGGGATAAACATCGTCCTTAATTATAGGAGACAACTTTTAACATATTTAAGAAGACAATGAATGTTCCCATCAAT
>CAOJBJ011513554.1:0-10888 GCA_948291685.1 Euphorbia celastroides | reverse complement strand
ATCCATAACCCCAGCCAACGATGGCGGTGGTGTTATGAATGTTGATGGTGTTGCTTCACCACCAAGAAACAACGGCGGATCTAGCGCCGACGCACGAGTGGAGTTGTTGCGCTCCACGCCTTCTTCACCGTCACTTGCTTCAGAAAGGTGACCTTCAACTCTATCGTTGTTGCCTTCCGACGCCATTATTGTCGTCGAAAGGTTAGGGGATTCAAACTGTGTCTGAATTCAAAAATGATGGGCGTCAAATCTCGGTAAACAATGAGATAGGAGTCCACGCTCATCGCACCAATTGATCCATTAAACATATTATATGTGTTACATGTATCATGTAAATTACATTCTTCTTTAACTTATATACAATGATATTTCTTAAGGGTATGAAAGTTAAATAATGCATGAATTGGGATGTTATATTGAAAAATTAAATTTTAGAATAATGATTTCGTTAGCTCAACTATATTTAACATTTAAATCAATTACACTAATATTTTGATTATGTAATAAATTTGATGTAAGAATGAATTATAAGCATGTAAAATAAAATATAATAAAATACTCATTTAGTACAACTTTATTTGTGATTAATATTGCTTATCAATAAAAGTATTTCGTATATTAAATTGCTTAAGATAAAATTAGAGTTATATTGGTGCAAATATAAATAAAATAAAAGAAATAAAAGTAAAGGGACTAAGAGTGGAAGATAAAACTAGGGTTATATAGGTGGAAACATAAGGAGAATAAAAGAAACAAAAGTAAAGGGACTAAAGAATAAAGAGTGGTAAGGCAGAATAAAAAATTAAGTTAAAAATGTGGATTTCAGAAAGGAAAACGAGGTGGTCCCATTTACCGCGTCTGCTCTACAATTTATGTCAATGTGCACCCATTTACCACTGCACCAAACTACCTATATTATATGTTCTGAAAACTGAGGGGGCCATGGCCCCTGCAAAGTTCCATGTAGGTCCGCCCTATATATATATATATATATATAATCCAATCATAAATGCCATTGACCAGTTTGATAGTTACCAGCGTTGTGAATTGATTTGTATAGGATATTGAAAATTTTTCAGTTCATTGTAATTTTTTTCTTTTAACGAAGATCTGGCAAACAACAATTAATGGGCCATCGAATTCATTTATAGGGGTGAGCGAATTCGATTCAACCGAATCCGAATAAACTAAATTGGTTCAATCAAAGTCATTATATGTTTTATCAAATTGAATAAAAATTATAATAAAATTCGACTCAAACCTAATTCTAATCGGTTTTTATAATTAATTTATAATTAAAATTCAATATTTCATAAAATTATATCAAATTCGGTAATTTAGTTGAAGTAATTCGGTTCGATTGAACCGAATTTACTCACCCCTATCATTTCCCTGAAAATATCAAGCTGTGATCTCACTCACATATCTTACAACACGAAGGATCTAATCAATTAGCAAAATTTGCATTTAGCAAGGTTTTAAAAGGCGTTAGTCGGATGGATGAGGCTTCCAAGACCTAGACGGATTTATATTTTTATTATTTTTAATATATATTAGGAAATTAAAAATAAATATAACTAAAAATGGATTTATAATATAATCAAATATGTAATATATATATCTTTTATTATATTTTAAAAATTTCTAGGTTTTAGAAATGGTATAAACATTTTTATTTGTTGTAGCAAGTAAGTTATTTTTAGTTTCAAGATTCAAAATGATACATTTTATTGTAAAAAGACTCTAATGAACCTTAGTTTGACAAAATAAGCTATTTTTTGTAGATAAAATTTTTTTAAAACACATTTATTATAAATATAAAATATTTAAAATTAAGTCTAGGCGGTACCTAGGCGAAAACAAATCGTACTAGGCGAAACTTAGGCGGCTATAAGTCGCTCGGGGCCTGAAAGCGTTTTAGGAGTCCAAGGCGCGGCGGGGATTTTCAAAACAATGGCATTTAGTACTTTGTTGTAGACCTGTTTATCGGACGGACTGGATTGAGTTTGGATCGGGCTTGGCTAAAAACACTAACTCAAGTCCATGATTTAAAATATCGTGCTTAGGTCAGGCCTGGGCCGAGCTTAGGGAGTCAATCTCAAGCCCGACCCATGACCCGTCAAAAATTTATTTTATTTTACTTTTTATTAAATAAATTATAAATATTATAAATTTCAAAAAAAGTTTACGTATAAAACATAGTTAGTAAATTTTTTAAATGTATAGTTAATAGTTTAACGAATTTATATAAATAACACACATAGATTACTAAATATAATTAAAATATATAATTAAATATATTTTTATTCGTCGGGTTGGGCTTGGGCCGGGCTTCGAGTATTTATATAAAACCAAACTCGACTTATAGAACTTCGGACTTTTACAGACTTGGGCTTATATGAAAAAAGATATCCAAACCAACCCATTTTGAACGGACTCGAGGAAAGCTCGGCGGATAGTTCGGCCCACGAACACCTGCAACAAATTCACATCTTTGCAGTATTTATAGTAAGTATGGGATTTCTGCAAATTTTTACCCTTTCTTGATTACATTCCCCTTCCTATATTTTTTTATTGTGTTCTTTAAAAGTATACTTACTTTCAAACCTTTTTTATATGTGTATAAAATTGTAGGGAACATCGGCTCTTTCAAAAATTCTTTCTCAAATTTTCTATGACGAAAATTCTATCTGATCTCGCAATTAAACTTTTATTCATCAACACTCTTTTTTATGTAGAAATTGTGTAAACCCGATTAATTAATTTTAACTTACCATGAGATATTATCGATGTTGCATACTACATCATCATTTTATTTCACCATAGTAAACAAGTATGAATCGAATATATTTTTTCATCATGAAATTCTTGTGTTTGCTTTAATCTCATGAATAACAAAAAATTGGACCTATATATTTTCAAAAAAATTTATTGTAGACGTAAAGTATAACTTAGTTTAACATATGATACACTTATATTAATTATTTGTACTCCATATATGTTATTTTTATAATCAATTGTATCATTCAATAAAAAAATATTACAAAAAATATGCCATTTGGAGAACTGGATAACAAAAAAAAAACAACAAATATGACCAAAAAGAAAATCTAACCAAAATGTAGACAACAAACATACATCATTCTCAGTAGAGAAACAATAGATTTGGAAAACAACCACTCACACGAGTACTTCATAAATTACACGATAAAATTCCCGCAAAACCTTCTAAACATATGAATCTAAAGAGGTATTTCTTAAAAATGCAACAAAAAACCAATGTCCTTATTTCGTTGCAAAAAGTCCCACCAAACCTTCCCGTCATAATTTTTGCAAGGGAAACTGTGAGCCCTTGCAAATATATTGTCAATTACTTAAGTTATTTCAAGTAACATTTACTTCCATCGCAAAGCAAAAATCTGCAAGGGAAATTTCTCTTGCAAGCGTTCCCTAGCACATTCTTCATTTTCTTGTGGTGTGAGAATCTACACCACACTGACCTCAACTATTGGCTTTCGCAAGAGTAAATCGTTTTTGTCTTGTGTGCTAATATAGGGGGAAAGTAGATCCAAGAAATTATGAGCAACCAATGGAAAACTCCAAATGACTTAATTTTATGTATAAGAAGTGAAATTCATCTAGTTTCATTGACAGCAAAATGGCCTACAGATGCTTTATCTTCAAGCAGTCGTAAGCATTCAAAAAAGGTTCTACTGTTGTTCCATCATCTCGGGTTGCTCAAGCTGGAATAAGAGAAATTAGAAGAGAGAGAACCCAATCTAAGAAATGTATCCTCAATTTAATATGTTAGGAATCATATATTCGGTTCTTAAAAAAAGCTGTTAACGGTTAAACTCTGCAAGATTCAGAGGGATCAAAAATCACCACAATGTAGCTATATCAACCGAATTATTCTATTACGAGTCGAAGTAATATTATTGAAATAACAAACGCAAAATCTTTTATAATCTAATCAACTGAATTCTAATGGAGAAATGAATGCCTGAGCTGCAAATCATTCTTAATGTGACATAGTTGCATTTTCATTGAGTGGTTCATACATGATATTAAAATTGAATTCTAATTCAATTTCCTTCAGTAGTTGATTTCAATTCTAAGACGTAAACGTAGCACACCTGTACTTCTAAAATTCACAGATAAACAGGCAAAAAAGAATAGAAGAGAAGCTGGTTTTATTATCAGCACTTGAAGCACAATCAAGGACATTGAAATGTAGAGACCCATTGTTTATTTTCGTACACACAAAAAGCATCCAACTTCTTGTGATGAAAGAATGCAGAGCAACAGCTGTTATACAACTGAGATCCCCATCAAAGAACACCAACAAACTTGATTTTCTCTTGTACACTATGTAGTTAAGAAAAACACAGACAAAAGCACAAGAAATGCCTTCTTGATGAAATTGTATTTCGGTGTGTGGAACTGTGTTAATTCTTTTTTTATAGACATTAACTGGATCGTTTTAAGTAGGCAAGTACACCAAAGCCGGCAACAAGTGCAGCCCCTGCTGCAACAGCACTGTACGCTGCAGCCCATGCATCTGACCAGGCGTAATCCATATCCCCCGACCCGCCCCTCCGGCGACTGTACCCGCCCGAGTAGTCCAAATGCAATCTCAGACCCTGAAAAGTTTCTCTCATCAGTTTAATATTAGATAATTGCCCATTTGTCCCAACAGTAACAGTCTGTTTGAGTTTCCTGTCAGTCTTGTTGTCTCCAAAAGTTGGTATCACATCATTTTCATATAACAATGTATTTTGGCTTTGGACAATACATTTAGGTTTTTAATACTAATAAACTGATAACTACAAAAACTGGTTTTCCTCAACTAAATTATAATGCTTATAGGGAAAGCTTCAAAATGGAGCTTTTTGGGAAAGCAGCCTGAGAAAGCATTCTCAAATTGGCCCTAAATATATTATCCATTTGGTCTATGTGCCATTAAATTAGTCTCGCTTTTGGTCCCTTCAGTAAGAATGACATGCAATAACATCTAAAAAAGTTCAACAACAAAAGGCTAGAACAGATTGCAAGATGCGTGGGACTTGGACCAAATTTGTAAGAATTGCATACCTCAGGGACCAAAAAGTGAATTAATTATACGACCTAGGTACCAAAAGGGAAAAGTGTAGAGCATAAGGACCAAGTGGGTAAACTAGGTATTGCACAAGGTCTAAATAAGTTGTTTTTTCTCAGAGACAGTCCCTAAAAGAGAGGGCTTAGATTGTCATGTGTCCTTACAATGAATGCATCACTAAACCAGTGCTAATTGGAAACATTACCTTCAAACCAGCGAATTTTGCGTGCTCCACTGCAGTTACAAGATCGTTATCCGACTCCAAGACAACCTTATCATGGTCTTCATCTTCGTACTATTAAATCAAAGATAAATTAGGATGAAATGAGGAATAGTGAAATACAAGCAGAGGTTCATGAGATAAGATAAAAAGATATACCATGATCTGAGGCAAGTTGTTGCGGTCAATGTCATCTCCTACCCTCTGAAGGATTGCAGTTATTAAATCCGTCAAATTTCTTGTGTCTAGTAAAAAGGAAAACCAATAATTAGGCAAAATAATAAGTGTACATGTAGCTTGCTAGCCTGGCGTTACCAGAAAAATGAGATGCTTACCAGAAGTGAACCTGTGCATTCGACCTCTCTTGTCTTCAATTTTGAAACTAAACGCATTCAGCCCTGATGAAGGAAAGGAGAGAGATCTCTCTCCTTCTGAGGGTAATTTCAAGGAGCCATCGCTGTAATGTCACCCAAAGAAAAACACTTGTAAGTACAACAAATGATGAAAGAAGCATCGGTTAATCAAAATTGTGAGAAAGAAGTAAAATTACCTTCGTGTATCATCATCATCATCGTTAGGACTAGAGGCCATTGCAGAATCCCAAAATTTTTGCATCATTGAGCTTGCTGCCTCATTATTTACTCCAGCAGTGTTTCCCACCTGATCAGTAATGAGGAGAAAGATTATATACTGCTGCAGAATAACGGCATAACTTATAAATAACCAGAGTTCCTTCAACATCAGGGGCAAATTTAGTGTTCAACTGGGTGGACACATAGCTGAACTAAACTAACGTGGCATATTACCAAAAATATAACTGCCAACAAGACAACCACCGTTACTAGACACTTATTTTCTTGGCTACGCCTTCACTTATGCAAGCTATATTGAGGTTCAATGAATTAAGCCCTATTTAGTTCAAGAAAGCATGAACTTGACTTACTGTGGCGACTGCAGCATGCGTTATATGAATAACATCCAGGACAGCTGCTATATGTCCTTCTGCATACAACCATATACACATCAGGAAAAAGATGGCCAGCATGGATGAATCCTTTTTTAAAAAAAATTAAATCAGTAACTTTACCCCTGTCCACAACAGGAAGATGCAAGAATTTTCCATCATGCATGGTATGAAGAGCATCAACAATGGGTGTTTCGGTGGTAGCACAGTCAGGGTTAGGAGTCATTACCTGAAAATGAGATAAAAAGAACACAATGAACATCAATTTATTCCACAGATGAGAAATGTGTACTGGGTAGGGCATTATTTCTTTCCACTGAGAAATAGAGTACAGTACATATATAAATTTGTTCGGAAGAACTATTTCAAGAAAAAAATCCTCTGAAAGAAAAAATACCTTCTCCACTAATGTAGATTCTGGACTAAGATTTTGTGCTATAACCCGCATTAATATATCCTTTGACCTGACAGAAGCATGCACAAATTATGACATTTTCACAAAGGATGGAGACTCATGTTTTTAACAAAAAGTTTAGATTGACGAAAAAAAAAGAAAAATTTATATGCAGAGCAAATAATGAGACTTACGTTAAGATTCCCAATGGTTTCTGATCAACAGTAACAACTACAGAGCTTCCACGAAGTTCAAACATGTTCTTTGTAGCTGTCAAAACCGTATCAGTTGGTGAAACTGTTACAACCCTGAAGAATTACACAGTGATTAAAATAACTCGTGATCAAATTTCAATCAAGCCATGCAAAAATGCAACAAAAAATGACATCAAATAAATATTACCTACTTTGAATTCTCTGGAAGTATTGTGGATAAGGAAGGCTTAAACAATCGCTCCCGAAGCATCTCAATGAATGTATTGGGTCCTGAATGTCAACCAAACAAAAAGTATAAGAAATGCAGGACATACGTTACTAGAGTTTACAGAGAGATTACATAACTAAAGACTTAATGTCTACTAAAGAATACTTTTTTACCAACCAGAAAGAGATGTGCCCCAGTTTTTTTCTACACCTTCAACAGCAGCAGCAATAGCTTTACCCTTTTCAGCTGCCCTTTCCATGCGAGCAATAGCATCATATAAGCATTTTGCAATGTCAAGCAAAGCGATAACCTCTCCATTTTCCACAACAGGCAAATGCCTAAATTTTCCTGCACAAACATGTGTCTGGAATAAGACTCGAGATAGTAAGATGAAATTCATAGCGTTGCCTGAGAGCTACCAACCTTGAACCATTTTCTGAAGGGCTTCCACAGCAAGAGTGTCAGAAAGAACGAAAATCGGGTTCCGAGTCATAACTTTAGAGGCAGGTGTATGCTCAAGGCTAAGCTCTCGTGCAACAACCCTAGTTGCTATATCCTAGAAAAAATAGACAATGATGCATTTAAAAGCATGGAAATCAAGACACCAGAAACACGCTTGAGTGCAGACACAATGCAAAAGTAAGGCATACCTTGTCCGTCAGAATTCCGCAAAGTAAAGCATTTGAATCTGTAAGCAACAGCGCATCAACTCTTCGAGCAGCCATGCGACGACAAGCTTCTTGGATTGTGGTGGTTTCAGGTACCGTCAGAGCCTTTGATAAACGCAGCCTTTTTACTGTCCGCTCACCAGTTAGTCCCCTGAACCAGTAATGAAGTAAGAGGAGGCAAAATAAGTGGCTATAATCATTTTCATCAACTATAGGGTGCAAGTCTGTAGGAGTACTTTATATAGCATAAATGACAGCAACCCAGACTTTATCATGTAGACATAACTTTCACATGTCTCTTAGGTAGAAGAATAAGGTACTGCAAATAAAATTTTGTAAAGTTTGACAATCAATAGCATATCAATGAAGTCAATGATTCGTTAACACTTTCTCCAGCTGACAATATCTCAATAATGATTGAGAATGATGTGTATAAATACAGAGGATAGCAGCTATAGATTGATCAAAACCAACTTTAGAAAGGGTAAAGTCATTTGATGGGATGTTTTTACAGCCCATAAGACCCAAATTTGATATGCTCAGAATAATTAGAAGGAAAAGTTCCTACAATAATCTGTTTCGATCATATCTATTTCATTTAGAGAACATATATATCAAAGTACACAAATATCTCTTTTTTTTTTCATTTCAGGTCTATAATCTTATGAACATTGCGGTCCAATAGTGTTAAATTATCAGCTTTTCTTGACCATAGCTTTGCCAGGTGCTAAACATATATATGTCAGTTATCACAAGAACAGAAATACAATCGTTCTATCACATAACAAAACTATAACGAAGATCAACGAACAATGGATAATCAATCCAAAATATTTCAACGAAACAAAAGGAGACACATAATCAAGAGAAAGAATCCAAATAAATTACCCGGAAGGTCTCGAAGAGGCAAAAGATTTCCGTCCACTTGCAGGGGCAGTCTCGGACGATTTCTTCCTTGAAATTACAGAAGACGAATTCGTCAACGACATACTTCTCCTCGAAGATCCGCCTTGACTGGCCATCTCCGCTTATTTTTCACGCACAACTCCCAATAAATTCTCCTTCCCTAAAATTCCTGCATCCAAATTACATCACACCTCAATCGCCAACATCAAAAATAAAATTCAAAGACGGACAACAGAAAACACAAAAAAACTCACGGGATTCGGATTTCAATCGAAGATCGAAAACAAAAACCACATAGCCCCTCCCCCAGAATAAAGGATCGCAAAAGAAAGGAACATACGAATCGGATCGGGTCGGGAAAGTGATCGGAAAATGAATTTCCGAAGAGTTCACCGACCGGCGAAAATGGGGGACAGGGGAGAAAGAGATAGGGGGAGGGGAGAGCGAAACCCTAGGGCGGGTACTGAAAAAATGGCGAGAGGACGGGAAACTGACCAATGGGAGGCTGACACGTGTACTTTTGTAACTGAAATTGCTCCAAATTGAAAGGGAGGTTTTTTTACCTTGAGAACGGTCCAAATTTTATTGCTCCCTTAAAGCTTGCAGTCGAAGCACGCCTTAGGATTTGGCTATTTTGACTTTTCCTATTGGAATGTTGTATTTGACCTCCATAAAAAAATTACTACTTTGCATTATCTTAAGTCAAAAATGCATTTTGGGCTACTTTCAAATTACCCGTTTGGGCTATTGTCTTTTTAATTTTTTTTAAAAAAAATTGATTTATATGTTAAATTAAAAAAAAAATTCTCTAACTTTTTCCGGATGCGATCCAAATCTAAAACTTTTAGAACCCACAAAGCAAAACTTCAATCACAAATTTTAACGAGGTATGCATTCTTCTTTCTTAAATCTATGTCAATTTGCTTTATTATGGTATTATGCATCTATTTTTCATTTTAAAAAAATAAATTAAAACAATAATATTTTTTAAGAATTCAAACCAATCAAAAAGTGGATATATGGTGGTGTATTATTTACAAGTTGAAATGGATAACATATACATTTTAGAAGTTCAGAGTAATATGCAAAATGAGATGATTACAAGAGTATGTAATGTATTTGGCCACTATTTAATTGAAATGTTTTGATTGTTAGCTTATTTCATTGTAATATTAAATTTTCATTGACCACTGTAAAAGTACACAATATATTATTAATCCTGTAATTCAAGAATAACTTGAAAAGACTCTCATAATAATTATGAAAATATTAAATATGTCACTTATTATAATTTTATTAATAGTTTCAGATATATTTTATGGTTATTTTGAGTAAGTACTACTTTACTTCTGTTATCATTGAATGAATGAGTGAATGAAGTCTTGATCTAAAAGTCATAAGAGGTAAAGTAAATTTTACTTTATCAAATATAAATTAAGAATAGCCTACAGTATAGTTTTGTTATGGCAGTTAGATTAAGATATGTCCACTTGAATTTTGAAGAGGTTATATAAAGATGAAGACATTGACCTTAGGACTGGAGGAGGACTAATATAATTTTATTGTATTGGAAATAAAATTGATTATATAAATTTTTTATGTTTTTATTATCAAGGGAATCGTCATTATTATTGTTTAATATTCGTTACAACTATTAGACATGTGTTTTTGGCTCCTAAAAGAGTCGGTAATAATAAAAAATTACATTCTGAAATGGTATGTGCCTCACATAACAAATATGAGGTCAAAGTGCCACGTGTTCGGTTAAAATGACACTACCGGATGGAAGCATTTGTTCGCTTTAGTGAGAAGTTGAGAATCAAGGAAAATTAGGCATTGATTCTTAATTTGATGAGGCAATTTTAAAGGACCACGAGCATATGATCCTTTCAAAAACTGGTCATAAGATATTGTTTCTAGTGGTAGATATTTCGGTTTATTTGAAAGTAATACAACAAAATTATATTAAGAAGTGCTTCCGGACGACTGATGTGCAGTTGAAAATTAGATCCAAATATAGAAGAGTTAAAGTTGTGGAGAGTTCAGTGGACAACAATGACTTGAAACTTTTTTTTATCATTCAACATTATTCTCAATAAAATGAATTTCTAAAATTTTAGAGAAATTATGTAATGGATCCACTTTTTTGGACATTCTTAATTTAGGGAAAGCAACTACGCTGAGAAAGTGAAAAATGTTTGTGTTTGCATTCGAA
>CAOJBJ011513438.1:0-11465 GCA_948291685.1 Euphorbia celastroides | reverse complement strand
ATAGCTAAGAGTACAGCTAAGTCTGAATTGAGCATACTCAAAAATTGAGAAAATAAAGATGATAGTATCATAATGGCATGTTGATCACCAGGACAGAAAATCTTCAATGCTTACTAGTATCTAAAAATAGCATACTTTTTTATCTTTCAGTAAATAAAAAAATAAAGAGAAAAAAAATGATAAGAAAGACAGCAAACAATTAAATGACTATACCTCACGTGGCCACCCATCAACAACAAACACATCCAATGAAAACCCATCGACTGTAGAAAAAGCATGAGCTTCTTGAATGTTCAAACCAAACTCCGCAAGAAGGAAAGTCAGCTGGAAAATATTTAAAAAGTTAATTTAATCCACTATCTGCTCAACAATGAAGTAAGAGAATGACATGAATGATGAATCTAAAATAACTCCAAACAAAGAAAGATACAGAATACACAAAAAATTTGGGAGAGTCTTTGAACTTATAAATGATTGTCCACCAAAATACTTCAAAATCAATAAAAAGATAGCCAGTACAATGTTTTTAGTTCAATATAAATTATAGCAAATCACAAAACATTTTTATCCATGAATCATGCATGAAATACAACCACGCCTACATGTATACAAATACACATATATATGAAGACTGTGTACTAGAATCAAGAGCCAACCTCACTAAGGAGCTTCGGTCTGTCAATTGTTGAAAAAGTGATCTCATGCATAGGCCTACAAGATTGTCAATTCTGACAGGTTTAATATAGAGTTAATAACAAAGCTTCTAACATCTGAATTCGAAAGAACAAAGTTCAAAATCTAAATACGAAGGCCACAATAAATAAAAATTTAGAAGTCATATTTTAATAAAAGCACAACAAAGACAAAAAGGAAGCAAATTAACTTTTCTGAAGTGTAAAACATAAGAAAATTAAGTTTCCAGGCACATCACCATACCAAAATTAAATAGTTGATCCATAAATATAAAGTAAGCATGAAGAGGAATCCCACTTTACAAGTTGAGAAAAAGACAATTTCTTAAGAGCAAGTCGTATAAAAGTTCTAAATTTTCAACCTGGAAATGTGTGATGTCGAATTTACAGCACTATCTCCATCATCAACATGCAATCTATTGGTCTGTAACGCAACTGCTTCAAGATTAGGTGAAGAGCCAAACGTAGGGGGTGGATGGATACTGCACAGCGAGAGAAAAAAAAACAAAAATAAATTGAAAGCACATGCACCCATATTTAAAAGAAAACAAAAAGAAAAAGAAAGATGATGCATCTTTTACATTGCTAAAACATAATGAAATATAGTGTAATATTAAATGTATTACATACACTTGTCTGCTTGAAAAATAAGAACTCTGTGCATCTTCTTTCATTGCAGAATCTGAACTATTAGAATCGACAGACATGCCATTGGAGATAGGATAAACCTATTAAGATAGAAGAAATACAAGATAACGTAAATTGCATATAAGAATTTTTAGTTATAAGTAGAGAATAGCCAGCATTAGAACAGCAATATTTCTGAACCTTATTTGTGTTAGAGAAGAAATATGATTATATCAGAGTATCAGACGATGGGCTTTACCTAACATGCAATTTTACTGAAACTCAATGAAGGGTTATAGAAGGGCAGTTGAAGGTGGTGCCCCATTTCTATCATGAATATAGATATTTGAGATGCTACTTTTCAGATCTTTTGATACAAAGGAGGCGTCTTGTTCTTAAAGAAAAATATCTAACTGCCACTTCATGCACTAGAACCCAGAAACTGCTACTCAAGTGATAGAACTGCGTAATAATATTACAAATTTTATATTAAGTCCCACTAATTGAACACTTGCAACACATTCTAACTGAATGCTATGGAGAAAAATGAACAGGGAAACTTGCTCAGGGAAAGGAAAAGCTTAATGATAAAGGCTCCCCTAATGGTGAGAATAAGTAGCAAGATCTCAGATAATCAACCTACTTTCTCCACTTCAGTCTTTATTGCACAGAATCTAGAAACTAAAAAAGTAGAGAAGCAATGAAATTAACCAAAATGCTTGAAAAACCAGCAAAAGAGGCTCGAAAGTAACTAAATGCACTCTGTTATACGCTGGACACTTAAAATCAAACAAATAGTTATCTAAACTATAAATTGCAGCTAAATTTTTCCACATGTGTTCCAGAGCAATATTGACTATATTCCCACGCACAATGTCTGAGAAAAACAGTACAGAAAATAGTCAGAACCTAATATAAAAATCGTTTTCCTAATGCAATTTACATTTGATCACCTGTACAGGCCGAACTTCAAATGCAGGTCGATTGGCTGGATCTTCTGCCAACTGAAGTAGTCTTTTATGAGTTAGTACGTCTTCTGCCCTCTCCACATTCACATCCAATGCATATCTACTCATTTAACAAAAAGATGAAAACAATGATCATCTAAAGCAGAGGGCAGAGACAATTTTTAAATCTAGATCAGTTAGACGAAATTGTATTTGGATCCTCAAATAGTCATGTCACATTCACGGATAGACACTTCAAACCAACCTACTGGATGTCAATGAATCCAACAAAATTTTGAACAGGAAGCAAAGGAAATTAAAATAGATTAATGCATCATATGAAACAATAGATTCTGAATTTCTCTTCCGCATAAAATTCCTAATTAGAAACGCAAAAAGAAAATATGAAATCAACAGTTTGAAAGAGGAACAAAAACGAAAAGTAAGAAACTAGGAATCTCCTGACGAGCATGAGTTGGAACTCTTACACCAACTAGTAAGTAATATTCGAAGTAAATATTCCCTCTCACGCTTCCAACAGTCGGAGAAGCCAAACAAAAACAATCCTCAAAACAAAAATCAAAAAATCACCTCGCAGGCAGTCGATTGAAATGGAGCCAGAGCTGATCATCGAAGCCAGGAAGATTCGCATCCTCGAAATTCGACTCCTGCAACCGCCTAAGCACCTCGTTATACACCTCGAACTTTCGCGAGTGATGCCGAGGGTTCGACTGTGAATACGACTCTACAGCTCTACTTCCGCAACTCTCAACGTCTTCCTCAATCGCCATTGTTTACGATATTAACACAGTAAAAACACCTCACTCAGTCGGAAAATCGAACTTGATTGATCAAAAAAGAAGTCAATCAAAAGACGGCGGATCGAACATCCCGGCGCCGGTGGTGAATTTTGGCAAATAGAAAGAGGGAAAGGGGAAGAGAGAGAGAGCGAAGCGCTACAACGAAAAGCCGGGAAGGAGAGAGAATAAGAGCGATGCCTCTTTTTTGTTATTATCTAATAGTGGGCTGCTTTGGCTACTCGAGCTCTCGCGGTGAGAGTTCCACGTCAGCAACTGGATCCACTGGGGTGCTCTACGGCTCAACATCGGTTCTATATTGGACAAACATTCCACTAAAATTTGCATACTTGCACAGAAAGTAATTTACTTAATTCGTTATAATATTAGATAGAATTTAATGACAAATTTCTGTTATTTTTCGTTAATTTGTGTGGCCCTAACTTTTTTTTTGTTGAAATCATACATTTTTGTTGTACACGAGTGGAGAGAAATTGGATTGGAAAAATATTGAGCAACTCACAAAAAAATTATACATGATGGCCCGTGTTAAACATAAACTTAAACTAAATTAGAGGATGTAATAAGAATAAACTATATAATTGTGAGAAATAGAAAAGAAGCTGATATAACTTTGTTTTTTCTCCTAAAAATGTGTGGAGGAGTTTGGGACATCATTTGTAAAGGAATCTAATTCAAATCAACATCTACATAAAATTTATAAAGTTTGTAGAAAGAAGAATATTAAATTCTTAAAAACTCATACTTCGAAACAAAAATTTTAGAGTGAGAAAAGGTTTTGATGTATAATTCATGAAAATAGAAACTTACTGAAACTTTTTATGGTTGGAATCAATATATTTATGCATTATGATTTTATCTTATACATATAGGTTATAATGAAATAAAGATTGAGTATTTAGGTCCTGTTCTTTAAGCTAATTTAGCAAAAGTTACATTAAAACTTGAGTTTGTGCTTTAGCGATAGTTTGTTGACAGTAAATTATTTCTCAATATTTGTTTAACTTTAAATTTAGTTAAAAAAAATGTTTTCTTACAAAAATAAATATTATGCAAAAAGTTATAATACATGTTTTTTAGAAGAAAAGGAAGTACATTTCCTATACATCTAATTTTAACCCATTGCTGCCTACATTATCACCATCGTTATGTCCTCACTATTAACGATCTCCACCTCCACTCCTCCACTACCCCTTCTCTTTGTGGCTGTTACCCCGTCCAGCTTAATTAATATATAATTTGGTTTTATTATTATTATTATAAGACAGAGAAATAGAGAATTTTAAGGTAATTTTAGTTTGTTTTGTATAACCAAACATCAAAATGTATTTTTGATTGTGGTAGATAAATAAAAATATTTTTACCATAACTAATAGATTAACTTTTTGAATCGCTTTTACTTAAATCAATGGATTTAAATCCAATAGTCCAACTGCAAATACCCTCCATAAAATATCATATACTAAGAGGGAAAACACACGCCTATATGAGTGTTGTTCCATTTCTTATATTTATGAAATGAATAAACATTGTCAATATGTTATTGGATATCATTATCTTAAGATACAACGAATGGAAGCTAGTCCTTGTATCAGACAAAGTCTTAGTTGTCTTCTTGCAACCCATAATGTTTACTTATTCTAGCAACCATTGATCGTTAATCATTACAATATGCTTACTTGTGTTTTTTTTAATAAAAGCGTAATTGTTGATAACAATGGTCCATTGGTACATATGTATACATTAATCCGTTCATATCCACCTATTACATTGGAGCAAATTTTAGCTGTACATCTCTGTTTCTGGAAAAATTCATTCAAACAAATCCATAATTATTTAATTTTAGACTAACCTTCTACAGATTTTTTTATTCACACCTAATCTGTTTATTCTTTCTCGGATTTTATATTTGTGATGAGTTAAGACCTCTTTCTTTTCCTTGTATATTTATATGTAGAACTGTCAACAAACCGAGCCGAGTCGAGCTTTGCCGAGCTCAACACGAACTTGAGCTTAATCAACACGAGCTCAAGTCAAGTTCGAACAGCAGCTTTTCGAGCTTAGTCGAGTTTCTTTTGAGCGAGCTTATCCGAATCTTATTTGAGCGACGATATTTCATTTAATTTTAACGTGTATGAGATAAGTTTTGAGCTTGACTTGAGTTTAAACTATTATTTAACCTAATAAATTAGAATATTACATATTTTTCATATTTTATAAATATTAACATCATATTATATACTTATATACATTTATTTCCATTTGTATCAAGTATAATCATATATGTAATTTTTTAAGATCTATTATATATATAGATATAACAAAAAAAAACATGTTCACGGCTTTTTATTGAGCTTATTCACGAGCTAATTTACGAGCCTCTTATCGAGCATGTTCGCGAGTTTTCCAGCTCACACATTATTCAAGCTTGACTCGTTTATGACGAGGAGCTTAATATTTTGCTCATGAACAAGCTCGTTTATTAACGAGTCAAGCTCAAACGAGTTTTTTTCGAGCCGAACATCGAACCGCTCGCTAGCAGCATTGTTTGTTTACAACCATATTTACATGATGACTTAATACATCATAAGCCCTCTATATTTGACACAAATAGTTTACTATCCTCTTGAACTTTAAAAAAAGTCTTGTCTACCCTTTCAATTTACTAAAGAGTACTAAATTGTCCCTTCAAACTTTGAAAAATACATTACTTTTCTTTTAAATGGCATGTGTCAAATTCTAATTAATGATAAAAAAAAATTAATATCTTTGAAAAGTTAAGGTAAGTAAAAGTTGACATGTTGTATTTAAGAAACAAACTAGTTCATTTAGAGAATAAACTGGCACGCTTTGTAAAGTTGAGATTATTAAAATGACTTTTTTAAAGTTTAAATTATTTATGCAAAGTTCACGGAATTGATAATTTATTTAGCCTATATAATTGAAAAGAAATAATGCATAAAAATATAAGTTAATAGCGTTAGGATAAATTATTTCGGGCAAGTTTAATGGTTCCTCCATAAATAGAGTTACTCTATTAATAGAGTAATGGTCAATCCAATGATTCCTTTATAAATAGAGATTATTTTATTTATAGAGTAAGGGTCCTCCAAATATAGAGTAACCAATTCATTCTCCATTTTGAAATATGGTTGGAGTAAGTTACTCTATAAATAGAGAAAGTGATGTAAATATAAAGTTTGAAATAAAGAT
Source organism: Euphorbia celastroides (assembly GCA_948291685.1). Taxonomy (NCBI): domain Eukaryota; kingdom Viridiplantae; phylum Streptophyta; class Magnoliopsida; order Malpighiales; family Euphorbiaceae; genus Euphorbia; species Euphorbia celastroides. Next base: position 5,168 of record CAOJBJ011513438.1, on the reverse strand, counting down.
TTTAAAGTAACGATAGGACTTGATCTTAAAACCATCCAAACACCATTAATTTAAATTGAAGAGCAGACCAAATAATTGGAGCAATCGGTTTCGGGTTTTTACGGATCATGTGAGAAAGTGTGCAAGGGATGGGTGTGGAATCTTTTGCCATGTGCACTACACTGGCTCAATCTGTGATCTTTAGCTGTTGACGTGTCTTCCTGCATCTGCACTACACTGTTTTGTACACCTCATGTTTCATTATTATAATAAGAATTGTCCTGTGGAAAATTGAATATACAATACTGGGAAAAGTCGTGATGATGGATGAATTTTTGTATGAATTGATTCAAGACAAAGGAAATTAAAATTTAAAATTGAATATTTGGTTTATTGATACTTGTATTCAAATGAAGAAAAATGTTACAGAAAATCACAAGTCATGCGTTAAATCAACAATAACAATTAAATAATTATGGATAATTTAACTCTATTATGATCTTAACTCGTCAATATCAAGTAAGCACATATGCTTACATAATAATTTATCAAAAACTATTGAATTGATATAATGTCAAATTATTTCTGAATCTACCTTATTTTAACTACTTAATCTCAATTTATTGCATTTCCTAGTCAGAGCGTATGTAGGTCATTTCCCTATAAAATTAGGTTTACTTCTAAATTCGTGTAGCAATCCTTCCTTATAACAATACTACGTTGTTTCTGCAAGTTACATATTGTCAATTAACTCATGTTATCGGAAATTGTAACGTAAACAGAACCTAAAATACATGAAATATTTGTACCTAGGTACAGTTGTAAGACGGCTTTGTCAAAATCTGCAAAAAATAAATAAATAAATAAATCTACGCTGTGCATATAACAAATTGGGCTGATAAGTCAAAATGAGTACTCTGAGGAAATTCAGACCACATCTATAACTTTATCAACCAAAAAACAAATAGTTGCCAATTCACCCCTAAAAAAGTATAAATACTATTTCTAATGCATTTACTAAATTACCCGTTAAATATCTTGATATGACATGAACATTTCTCCCAACAATTACACCACACTAGACTTGTCCAAAATACTAATTGTAGGCTGCTCCAAAATTTTCTAAATGCGGCCGTAAATCTTTTTTCCAGAAGATGCAATATCAGTAAAAAATATTGGACAAGTGCTACTTCTTTTAAAGCGCGACATATCATACATGACACCACCCCCTTCAGCTTTCTTATCCAACATTTTCTGTCTTTTGATATAATTACTTCTATGGCGGATTACCATTATTTCCAATACTTTGTAGCTCTCCAGCAAATACTCCACAAGTTCCAACTCCTCTGGAAAACCCACAAACTCGAAAATTTCAACTCTCTTAACATGTGTGCTCAAGCATTTAGGCTCAAACTCTGGCCTCTGCCACTCGAACCGCTTGAAATCTCCATTGCTCATAGGACTCACGAGGCCCTAAGCACCATAAATAATCAGAAAACTCAACAATAATAAGATATCAAAGGAAATATCATGTAATTAACTAACAACTTACTTCACGAAAGACGAGATTGCTTAGATTTGGAGTGTTCTCAAGTAAGTTTGGCAGCAAATTCCAACTAACTGGCTGCCCTGGAAGAAGATTCAATATCTTGAGATTTTTGAATGTAGGCAAGGCGGAATCATTGATGATGCGGGCAAGGCTCTATAAAACAAAAATTAAATATTTTATGTAATGTGATTGTACATGAAAAAAAAAATATAAACTTTAGTTTTCACACGTACCATGTTGTTTCCTTTGAGAGTCAAATTCAATACTTGAGAGATTCCATTGACCAGGGAAACATCCAAGAGATCATTAAGTATTGCTCCTTGAAGGGAAGATGTAAAGCTTACCGAACAAGAACCCGGTGCATAATTTACAAAAGCAAAGTACTCAAGGCTTGGAGCGTTGATCACAATCCGAGTTCGAGAAAGTGTTAGACCTCCAAAGAGCAATGTTTTCAACGAAGGTATAGATATATTCATAATTTCCACAAAGCCTATCACTTTTTCTATAACCAAAAATTCAAGGATAGGACAGCTCGAAATTAGTCTCTCCATGGATGCATCACCAGTAAATAAATAGTTTCGGATATCGAGTTTTTTGAGGCATGGCAAACGAACGTATTTAGGAAAATCAAGGGCAAAACTTCCATGGATTTTCAAGTCAACAAGAGTCTTGCAGGAAAAAATTCTCCATGGCAGGGGATGAAATTTATCGGGATTACAGCTTAGAAATAATTCTTGGATGTTCCAACTTATCACAGCACAAATCCAGGGCTTAATATAAGGGGCAACTTGATTGGTGGAGAAGCGGAAATGGCATTTTCTTATGTTGGATCCATGGTGGCGAAGAATGACATTTTCAACATAGTCCTTAAAGGAGTTGAACTTGGTTGTGCAATCTTTTTCGTTTTTGTTTTCGCAGTCCAGTAGGAATTCATCGAAAATATCAACTTGTGAAGTTAAGGTCCAAAGATGTTGCCATCTTTTGGATAAAATACTGGAGGCTACAACTTCTTTTGTTGGAAGATATGAAAGTATTTTGGCAAGAATTTCATCGGTCAACATACTGGTCCTATCTATGGAGTCAGTATACTCACATTCGTCATAGTTGCATTCAAAAGGAAGCGGATTTTCAGACACGAAAAAGTTCATATCTGTAATCTCTGCAAATGGATAGACAAACAGGAATTACCCACCAATATACAAATCAATAAAAACTAAGAAAGCAACTTGAAACTCATTGACAAAACCAGTAAAACCAAAACATTGACTGCATCTTTCATATCAAAGGGGGACAATCGCATTCCAAATTTCTGTTTTGGAATTTAAGGGGAAAAAAAAGCAATAAACGAAAAAGGAAGGCATAAGAACAATGGAGAGAACAAGGCCTTTGAATTCAATCATCCAAATAACTACGAGAAGAAGTGAAGTCGACTAGTTTACACAATTTATAGCTCTCTTTGGAATATTCTCCTAAAAATTTGTTATTACGTTATTGTATTTTTTTCCAACACTAATTTCAACATTAGTTTCGTTTCTTTAGGCTACTTCCACTAGTTTTTGCAAGACAGGATCGCGAATCAGACTCTTTATCGGGTCTAGTTTAAGATCTCTCTAATAAACTTAACTTGTACACTCATCTTTTTGAAAGCACGGGAACAAAACTCGAATTCATTTTATTTTACCAAAATAACAAGTGTACAAGAACAAGCAATCCACATAATGAGCTAATCAAATACATCATAAAACGATATGTACAATTCTACAAAAAGGAAAACTTACATAGTAAATTGTGCTGGAAATATCCTATTCTTTTTTTGAGCAATGTTCAGAAAAGTCGTGTTATGAATTAATACAACACAAGAAATATTGAAGAATTGTAAATTGAAGATATAATCCATTATATTTGATTTTAAGTAAAAAAGTATTGAAAAGGGACGGGATTATAAAAACTTACATGAAAATATCAAGTAAATATATATCTACATATAATTACTGTTAGGCATCCATGGTCACAATTTCTAAGTTCTAACTGAAATGCATATAAGTCATTGTATCATATTTTCATCCTACCTTAGTTGTTACTCTTAATTTATCCCCAACATGTTCCCCCCCTATGCACACTCATCCTGTAAATTAGGTAACTTTAAATTAGTCATCGCTTATTTTTACAAAGGTGCTTCATGTGTTTTGTTTTCAATTTCCAAAGCTGGTATAAATATGAAATAAAGTGGTTCTAGTAAAATTTCTTTTATAAAATGCAACTTTTATATGGAGTTATCATGCTATATTATGTGTTTACAGGAGTATAGGGTTTTGAAGTTTACCTTATACATTATATCTCGTTAATTAAATTCTATAAGCAAATAGACATTCATATCAATAAGAAAATGTACTTATTTGTGCAATATACAAATATTTGCTCATGGTTTCCTTTCTCTTAAATAACAAAAAGGCAGCAAATATGCTGTGAAGTTTTGGACCACTAAACGACCCAAAAAGCTTACAATTTTGTAGTTTTGCCCACATTAAAGTTCAACATGCATTAGTTTAGACGATGATAATTGATGTACAGAAAAACAAGTAAAACAACTAAACACATCGTTGACATTTTTAGCATCTCATGCAAAATAACATGTTAGATGGCTCGATGTGATATGCAGGAATTTTTAACACAATAGACTTTACATACGCCAGTACATTTTCTTCCCTAGAGATACAACATATGAAAAGATTACTTGACAAGTGCTACAACTTCTATTAAAGCGCCCTATATCATGCATGACCCCAACTCCTTCAACTTTCTTCTCAAACATCTTCGGTCTTTTGATATACTCACTTCTATGGTGGATTATCATCATCTCCAATACTTTGCAGCACTCCAACAAATACTCTACAAGTTCCAACTCCTCTGGAAACCCCACAAATTCAGAAATTTCAACTCTCTTAACATGCGTGCTCAAGCATTTTGGCACAGCCTTTGGCCTCTGCATTAGAACCTCTTGAAATTTCCATCAGTTGTAAGTTTCACAAGGTCCTAAGCAGCAGTACAATAAAGGAGTTATTGCAAACCTAACAGTATCCAAGATTTGAACGCCAACATTATATAAATGACAGCTTACTTCATGAAAGATGAGAACTAGTAGATTTGGAGTGCTTTCAAGTAAGTTGGGTAACAATTCCCAACTACCCAACTTCCCTAAAAGAAGATTCAGTGACCGGATATTCTTGAATGAAGGCAAGGCAAAATCACTAATGATGCGGGAAAGACTCTATCAATTGATAAACAGGATTTCCAGGATTATTACTAATGCAATTATGCTTGTGAAATACATAAAATTTAGTTTTCAGTACGTACCTTACTATTTCCTTTCAGACATAAATATGATGCTTCAGACTGAGAGATCCAGTTGAGTAGGAAGACATCAAAGGCATCAAAGAGTGTTGTGCCAATCAGTGAGGATGTAAAGTTTATAGAGTAAAAACCCGGAACATTATCCATGATTGTAAGGAGCAGAAGACATGGACAGATAATCACAGTCTCAGTTACTCCTAGACCACCCCCCCCCACCCATTAGCAATGTTTTTAGTGAAGGTTTTAAGGCATGGAAAACAAACAGAAGTAGGCACATCGAGGACAAAAG
>CAOJBJ011513018.1:0-10116 GCA_948291685.1 Euphorbia celastroides | reverse complement strand
ATATGTCATACGTTGAACTTACATAGCATTATACGTGTTACATACACCACACAAATCCCTTACATAAAATTCTCGAACTGATTTCATAAGAAAAACAACTTTACAAACTCATTACATATACAATATATATGTAATACATATGTCACACATAAAATTCCGAATTGATTTTGATAAGAAGAATAATTTTACAAAAATCATTACATATAGATATAGCATACATGCTTGTTACACAAATAATACATATCCTTTACATAAAATTCCCGAACCAATTTGATAAGAAAAACAACTTTACAAACTCATTACGTATACAACATCTATGTAATACATATATCACACATAAAATTTCAGAGTAATTACATATATCACATATATGCAATACATATCCCTTATATGTTAAAGAAACATTTTATCAAACATTTTTGTGTGCATCCTTTTAACTCTATCATCCTCACCACCATTGCATCATTTTTATCACCATTGCAATCCAAAAAATAATAAAAAGGCAGAAATGAAGTAGAGTTGAAATCAAGTCAAACACTAAAATCGAAATCAGAGTTGGAATCGAAGTCAAAGAACGGAATGAAACCGAAACGCAATTGAAGAGCAAACAAATCGAAATTGAAACCAGATCAAACAGTTAGCAGGCTATAGAATTGATTGCATTGAGTGGAACATATGAGCTTCATCCTCCTCATGCCTAAATCAGTTCTTCAATTCGGCCATTGAAATCGAAATTGAAGTTGCAGCATTGAAGGAAATCGAATTTGAAACTGATGAATTGAATGAAATTGGAATTGGAATCAGAGAATGAAATTGTTTTTGCAATTCAATTGTTGAAAGAACAAAACTAAAAGAGAAAAGAAGTTCAATTGGTAATCAAAAGAGAAAAGAAGAACAAAACTGAAAGAGAAAGAACAGAGTCTTGGAGTCGAATAGCAGAGACAAAGAATAAGAGAGTTTCCCAGAATCAGTGTCTTTATTATATACAACATGTTGAGTGGTAATATTAAGTTGAAGGAGGTGGTTAATGTAATTAAGATATTTATAAGATAATTATGTAAATATTTTATAATATTCTTCAGTACGTGTAAATTTCCTAATTGTAAATGAGCCAAATATAAATAAGAAATTCTGAGTTTTTTTCGGGTTCAGTCAGAGATTTATGCCCGCTCAACATGAATTTTTGTAAAGTAGTTCATTGTTCCCATTATAAAATACTAGTATAGTCCACGCGCGATGCACGAATAGACTATTTGTAAATAAATTAGATTTTTTTAAAAAATAAATTTATATATATATATATATATATATATATAACAAATTAATAGATATATATCTTCATTTTCTTTTTATTACTTTAAAATTAAAAAAGAAAAGACTAACCATGTACGATGGAAGCAAAATAAATCAACTTAAAGACATATTTTTAAATTACATTTTTCTATAATTGAACTTATATCATGAACATACTAACTTAAATATGATATAATTGTGTCGAGTCATAACATGGATCAGATTTGTTTATGCCTACCTGATTAGTCTTTTCTTTTCATTTTTAAATAATAATAAATTTATTTAATTCTATGTAATTCGAAGATATATATTTTAATTTGTTGCATTTTTTTGATAATAAATTTATAAATTGTTACATTTTTTAAGAGAAAATATTATTTCTTTTTACTCTTTATCCCCTTTTTTGGCATTTCCAAGATATATTATTAATGAGTTTGATTTGATGCAAATCTTTTGTATTATGCTTTATGTGTATTTTTTGGTATTTGATTTAATTATTAATTTGTTGAATTTGCGTAACTCTTTTCATGGATTTTAGAAATTTATAATTCTAATAATGTATAAGGGTAATAAAAATTCTTTTAAAACTTCTTTGGTTTTAAAAATGTAATAATCATCTTAAAGCTGCAAATTCGTTAAGTATTATTACTTTGATTAATGAAATAACTTTACACATAATCATGCTCGACAATTTCACCAAGGAATAAAATTCATATATTCTATTAATTGCCCAATAAAATTAAAATCATGATTTTTCATAAAAAAAAAATATATACATACCAAATATAACATTTTCATCAACTCTATTTAGATCAAGCAATTTTGTATAAAGGACTAATTGAAACAAATTCAATGTAAATTTAAGTCATGGACCTCTCCAACAATCATCTTCGATGAAAAATGTTAACCTCCATTTACATTTTCATTGGCTTGGGCGTTTTGATATTATTCGAGATGATAATGAAGTTCCTTATATGGTACACCTTGAGTTCTTGAAAATTATCGATAAACTTGGAGATGTTATTTATTGTTATCATTGCTTGATAATTATTTGACATACTAAATTGAGTTGATATCATCTAACGAATTAAGTTTTTGCATGATGAGTACTTCTATTTTCTACAATGATAAATAATAACAGAAAATAAATAACAACATATATACTAATTGAAATTTGTGTTGATTAAACATAAACCTATTAACGAAGAACAATCAAAACATAAAATTTTATGCTAACGTAACATTGTTAAATAAACCTGCATAAAATAATTCTAAATAATCAACATAAAAATCGGATAAATAATATCGGAATCTATAAACATCAAAATAAATCAATATTGGGATTGTAATTTTTTAATTTTAAAATTTTAATAAAATACACAGAGCAAATGATATGCTTGTGTTACAGCTATCTTTATCTCGTAATATTTTGAATTTGACGTGAACATTTTTTTACTGATTTCATAATTTTTAAATTTTAATAAAATAAATAAGCTTTTCTATGAATTTTAATTAAATATTAGTAATATATATAGCTATTATAATGTTAATCAATTCGATATAATTTAATAAAGATTAAAATTCGTAAATAAAAATAAATGACGTTCAATTGGAGTATTAAACTTGGACAAAATGTGAAGATTGAAAAGCTAACCTATCATCTGCCGCCGCTATCCCTCGGTTTGAAGTCGCTCACTGAGCCATCACAATCACGCCTTCTCAAGCGAAGGATACTTGCTCGTTTCCACTCCACCCTGCAAGCACTAAGGTTAGCTCCTCAGTTTTTCATCTCAAATCCCTAATCTCATTTTCAATCCCTAATTCTTTCCAGGAAAATGATGTATTGTGTGCAAATTAGTTACTGGTTATGGGTTTATGATTGTTCCTTCGGTATTTGAATTTGCTAACTTGATGAATCAATTCCTCCTCCTAAATCTGCTTTCTTTTTCCCATTTTTTATTTTTATGTTTCTTGTGCCCTGGCCTTCATTAAGGAGTGAGTTAATCTAGGGTCAAATAAATATATCTTACATTTCATTTGGTAGGGCTGAGAAGAAACCTAAAAATCCATATAGCTGGGGGCCACATCAGCTTTAGCAGTAACTAGTGCCTAGAATTCAGGGTGACCTAGAGGGGCAAATCTGAAATGGCATTTAGAGGAAGCGAGATTATGAAGAAGGTACTGAAAAAGGTAGGAGAGAACAATATGACACCTGGAGTGAAGGAATCTCTGAAGAAACACATACCTGATAAAAAGATAGTTATGGGCAGGGCCAAACGTGGCTTATATGCTGGTCGTCACATCCAGTTCGGCAATAGTGTCAGTGAAGATGGTGGTAACAAGTATGTACTCTCTCTGCACTGCATTCATTTTCATAGTGTGCCATTTTTTATATCTAACTGCAACTTGATGGGTTAAGATTTATTTGTTGTATTCATTTGGAGAATCTGTGATTAATGATTATGTGACAAGTGATGCACTTTTATAGAAATTTCTACTTTTTCCACTACTACTACTAATTGTGTTTTTACTATCTTTGACCTTGTTATGATCTCTTGAAATGGAGCTTGGTTTTAGGCACATGTTTTGTATGTTAATAAATCATCCTTTCTTAATGCTGTAACTGAGAGATATGTAAGTTGCCGTACAGTTGGGAATATGTATATTGAAATTACTCACACAATAACATGTAGTGTTTTCATACTCCATTTCATTCAGATTTCAGATATTGGTTAGTCGTTCTGCATGTAACTGGAAATGTCTGTACCAATATGCTTCAAGAGAACTTTGTGTATCTTTTGCTTTTTTTTATGGATGAACGTTGCATTTATTTGCTTGCCCCATTAGGCCAAGAGGTATAACTCTACTGCAAGTTGTCAATCCCTTTTCTACTACTGATGACTGTTGTTCTTCGATTAGAAGTCAAACTGTGGCACTAATGTTTTCATACTTCGAATTTTAAGAGAAGAGTTTTTCTTTCTTTTGCAATGAAGGCTATATCGTATACAAAATGATTCTTTGTGCCTGTGGCATTAGTTATGCTTATGAATGTCTTAACTTTCAGCTCTTCTGTTGATGGAAGTTATGCATAGTATATATTGGCATAACATTCTGCTATGTTAGGAGTGTTGTGCTCAAGTACATTTTGTAATGACAGGACTAGGAGGACTTGGAAGCCAAATATTCAAGACAAAAGACTATTTAGTTACATCCTCGACAGACATATCAAACTCAAAGTGTCTACTCATGCGCTCCGCTGCATAGACAAAGTGGGCGGGATTGACGAGTATCTGCTAAAGACCCCATACCAGAAAATAGACTCAGAAACCGGTCTCTTTTGGAAAGCTAAGATTGAAAAGCTCTATGAGGAGCTCGGGAAGAGGGACGTGGTGTTCTTTTCAGCAGAAGATGAAGCCAAACTTGAAGAGCGATTCAAAGATTTGAAACTTTCTGAAAGAGAGGCACGCAAGGAATTCAAAAAACAAATGTATGCTGCTCTGGCCAAACAGAAGCAAACCGAGGGAGACAGAACCTCCATTAGTTACACCATTGCAACTGCTGATGATTATCCAGATAAGATCGTGGCTAATTATTGAGGCTTAATATTATTTTAGTCTCCAAAGGTTACGTTGCCTTATCTGATGTTCAGTCATCTGAATATTGCGCGTGTTGGCAGAGTGGGAGAAACATTTAGGTTATCTTTTTTTTGACAGTAATGTGTGCAAATGTTATTGTTTGGTAGTGTTATAGCATCAACATGTTCAATAACGAAAACTTGCATGAACTACAACCGGGAGTGCTTTCTGTTTTCAAGCTTTAGTTGCATTTTTAATGTGCACTCTGATACCAAATAAAGAGGAAAATTTGATCCATATAGAGATACAGACAAATGAGAGAAACAGAAGGATATGGCAACGGAGAGGAGGAAATTCAATTCATTTAACACCATAAGATTACAGTCTGTTGGCAGTGTTTTTATGGCAGATTTACAGAAAATTTCAGATATGCAATATTTTAGGAGCAATCCTGTAAAATTCATCAACCAATTTTCATGAGTATGCTTCTAGTTCTGATACAGAATTGCCATTATCTGTCTTCTTGTATTTTATGAAGAATTTACTGTGACACGAGTAAGGGAAACAAGTTCAAAACAATAAATCTTCCAAGATAAATAAGCCCAATTCGTACTTACAAAACATGCTCGACTTTCCAGTTGGTTTGGCGTTAGAGCAGACAGCCAAATCAATACATTGAGCTCTAGGAATAACATATACAAGCAAAAAGTTTCGGTACCAAAACGGTTCCTAAGATGAATCATCTAACTGTTAAGAGTGGATAGGACGCCCCCGGTTGCTGTAGGTATAACCACCTCCCAACCAGGCCCTTTGAGGGGGTATTCACAAACCGAGTCCTTACTCTCTTGATTTGCTGGTCCAATCAGATCACTCCGATCCAAGATTCTCTCCAGATTCTCATCACTGATATCAGTTTGTATCAGCTTGTCTTCTGCTGTTTCATCATCCCTCAGTAGTGCTAGCAACTCATCATCCTAAAACGTATCAAAGAAACAGCACTTTATTAGCATAGCTTATGATAAGATTAACTTGACCGAGCAATCAAAAGCTCGAAAAACAAGGCCAAATCAGTAAACTCTCTTCAACCAATATCCACAGCTGACAGTCATTCAATCTAGAATAAGAATTCATATGACAAAATCGAATCATAAGGTTGTGATAACTATGCAGCAGCTTACTTATGGAAAATACCATCATTGAATGACATCTCAACAGTTTGATAGCATCAAAGCAAAGATTAAAACCGTCACTTCAGTGATCTTGGCATACTAGATGTCAAAGTTTACACTAAAGGTCAAGCAAAACTAGAAAGACAGAATTTCAAAGATAGGGACAAACCTCGAGGACGCTACTGGTTTTCACTCTTTCTTGGTGGAATTGCCCCTTTCCGATGACCACATGCTCCAGCTTCAACTTACTGAATGCTCTTTTCAACATGCGACCCTGTTGACATACAGTTGGCCACATTTTCAACAACAACAAACACACTTACTTCAAATTATAACCGTCAGTAGATACCTCAACAGATTGAGCAGTTGCGAGCCTATAAACATGAACAGGCTTTGTCTGGCCAATCCTGTGACATCTATCCATGGCCTGTAAATCCATTTGAGGGTTCTGCAGCGGAGTAGATGCAAGTGTGTAATTAGGTAAGGGACAAGTGTTGTAAATTACTAAAAAAATACCCAGTCACTGTCATATAGTATACAAGTGTCAGCTGCTGTGAGGTTGATACCCAATCCACCAGCCCTTGTGCTCAGAAGAAATATCCTCAAGTTGCTGTCCACATCATTGAATTCCTGGATCTGTTTTAACAGAAAAAGTATCAACTGACAAAAGTTAGTAGATTGGTATTACCAAAAAACAGAAAACACATAATATCCGTTACAGCTATAACAAGTCATTAACATTATGACCACCATAGAAAGTCTCACAACTGCAAAATGCATAACATATTCAGCGCTTACAAGGACCTAACCTGTCTTTTCCTTTCATCCAACTTCACACTGCCATCAATTCTACAAACTTCAAAGCCTTTTTCACTAAAGTAGTAGTCCATTATGTCCAAAATTTTAGTCCATTGAGAGAATATCAGATCCTGTTTGTGGAAGAAATAAAAATGAGTTAATGAGAAAAACGAGAATTATTTCAAAAAGAATACGGACTTTTGGAGAAACAAGCTAATGATAACAATTTTTACACCATACCTTGTGCTTAAGCCCAAATAGTCTATTCACAATCTTTCAAGTAATCTAAATTTGCCACACTGCTCAACTATCTGATCCACTGGTGGGTAGAAATCTGTTAAGAACCAGAAACAAAATGTTGAAACTGAACTCCACAATGCACACATTTTCCATAGAAGAAAATTGAAATGAAAATAAGTACATGAGCCATCAAAAGCTGATTCTAAGAGGTTGGGATGGTTGCAATTTTTCCGTAGTTGGATCACCAAATTGTTGAGCTTTCCTTTCCATCCATGGCCTGACATTTATATCCGTAAATCAATTCATAATTTAAATAGAATGGTCAGACTAAAAAGGAAAAAGAAAAAATAATATTTATGCAAAAGAAAAACCAAGAACAGAGAAGAACAAATTACATCGAAATTCAATCACCTTCATGCTTTCTATGAACAATTCATATTAAGATAAAATCAAATTTCAAAGGAATAGAACTGGCATAAATAGGGTTCTGAGGCATTCTAAAACAGTTGAGAAAGACATGTTGATGACCAACTTGATTTTGCAGTAGATAAATATCTCATCGAAAAATCTACTTTGGGCCTAAGTTCACCTATGTTTCCTACATAATAATTGGTCACAACATCCATAAAACCTCAAAAACCAGAATTTTCTGTTTCAGATCACGTTACTCATAATAAGTAACTGCAAAGGCGTCCCATTCATGCACCCTAATCGTATGCATCTGCACAAGTCACCAAAATTCGATGTTTCATATCACCTTGCACAGATAACCATTTTCCATCTATAATGGATAGAAGTGTCAGTACCCAAGTAATATAAATCAAAAGTTACAGTCACAGCTGAAAGCAAATACCAGCATATAGAAGGCCTTCTCTTCCTTAAAAGCAAATTTTGTAAATTTAACGTTTTTCCCAATTAGCAGCACTTGATCCCTGTATATACAGTCTCCAGCAAATGATTCTCCAGCGTCTGGTTGATTAAATGATCTTGAAAGTTTTTCTGATGCTCAGTCAATGTAGCATACAAAATTATTTCTTTCTTACGAGGGAGGGAGGGAGGGAGCATTTGCTCAACATCAGTTTTCATCCGCCGGAGGAGAAACGGACGCAAGATGGCATGAAGCTTTGCTACCACCTGAATGGGATCCAGTGAGCAGTTTCATCATACTTCGAGATATTTCTATGATGCAACACAAGCTGGAAAGAAAATTACCTGAGCCCTTCTCTTTTCTTCCAGTTCCTCAGTCATTACTTCATCATTGCTTTTACCAGAAAGATCAAACCTGAGCAGAAAACCATATCTAGTTACGAATGGGACAATGGCTTCTTCCTAAGTAATGAAGCATCAAGCTCAACTTGCATGGTTAAAAAAAAAAATCAAAGCACTGTGGTGTTAAGTACAGAAAAATTCCAGATCATACATATCAGTCAGGCTATTAGAAACACCATTACTTTCATAATACAAACAAGTCGTGGCACCAGAATTCATCTTTTTCTACTGACTAAAGTAGAACAAAATTTAAAACAAAAAGATATCATAGAAAACTTACCACGACTCGAATTCACCATGGGATTGGAAAATATCAGGCAAGATAAAATTCAACAATGACCAAAGCTCAGCCAGATTGTTTTGCAAGGGAGTCCCAGTAAGAAGTTTGTTCTCCATGGGTACGAGTTTCAATTCTTTCAGTAATTTGCATTTTGAGTTTTTCAGGCAGTGCCCCTTCAAGAATACAAATCAGTCAGACAAACCAGCCACTAAGAAAAAATGACAGTTAAAAGGCTTTGAAAGCACCAAGGACAATCATACACTAACGCCTCTTTCAGACTAGTAATAATTTGGGGTCGTTGATAAATGTGCACTTGTAGAACAAATCAGAAAACAACATTAGAATGGAAAAAACAATTACGGAAAAAAGAGCTAAAGCCCTCTAGTTTCACAAAAGTGTATCCCATCATTAATCTGAACTTTTAAAACTTCTTCTTAAATGTCTTGCAATGTGCGAAACGCAAATAAAACAGTGGGACACATGAATCATCGACATCTACACACTTCATAAAAAGTCACATGCAAGTTCTATGATCCAAAATTACATTGTATGTCAGGTGTTTGTAATCGACTATTAAATGGAACAGGTGTTAATGGTGATTAAAAACTTAAAAGGATATTAATTATGCTCCAAGTGCTTGCTTCTTTGGTAAAAAAAAATTGTAAAATTATCCCATGACATTGTAAAACACTGAGGTACATGAAAATCGATGTGGAAAATGAAATGGAAAAAAGCATCATTTAGCGTGCATTCTCTGCTGAGTAAGGATTTCTTCACCTACTAAGAAAACCAAAATTTTGCAAAATATAGACTCCTGAAAGAATGCACCTCATCAATCACAACATATTTCCAGTTTAATGTCTAAGACACTTTCTCACATCAAACATTGCAATTTCATATGAAGTAACAACGTTGGGAAATTTGGGGCCAATAGATTTGGGCATATGCTTCCTCCTTATTTCTTCCCTTGTTTTTTTGTCACCATGGTAGATAATTGCATTTATTCATGGAGTGAACCTGTTTGAGATAAAATAAATCAAAGCACTTTTAGTAGAGAGACAAGGAAAATGAATCCTGATTCGTATGTAATCAAATGAAAGGAAAGCAAAAATGGTAAGCTTGAGATCTCACTTATCCAGATCGAGGGAGTAGAAAGTGGAGCAATCACTAAATAGGGGCCATCCAAGTGATTCCCTTTCAAATGTGCGAGAAAATCAATAGTCTGGATAGTTTTTCCAAGTCCCATTTGATCAGCAAGTATCCTATTGAGCCCATTTTGCCACAAAGAAATCAACCACTTCACACCTTTTATCTGATAGGATTTTAACTTTCCATCTGTCAACAAAGGCACCAGTTCTCTCTGTTCTTTTTCAAGTCTTTCTTCCTCAGTCAGATTTACATCTTCAGCTTTTATAACTTCCTTAGATCGTTCAACCATTGCAGCAACTGCCCTTGTGGCTTTCCTCTAAAAGTATAGAAAAGCATTTGTTAG
>CAOJBJ011512496.1:0-14071 GCA_948291685.1 Euphorbia celastroides | reverse complement strand
TTTGGAAAATTGATAGGTCCCGAAATTTCTAAAGAATCATAGCATAGTAGTAGTTTGAGCTCGGGAAAAAGCAAATCGGATTTTTCAGTCATCGATAAAAGAATTTTAGGGTTTAGAGAAACTCGTTGAGAGTGAAGATTGATGAATACAGGATCACAAATTAAGGCGTACCATGCTTTCGAGACGATTTTAAACCGCAATACAGTTTTTGAAGGTAATCGTGACAATATATCAGCAATGATGTCGTTGCCGCAGGTGTTATTCATTGTGTGCTTCTATATGGGGGATGACCGGTTCGTATATATGAACTCAAATTTTAATCCAAACACTTTGAAGTCTAGTTATATCATTATAGTCAAAGAATCTTAACAAAAATTCAAACAAATCTCGGTAATTTTTTATTTAAAGATATTCAAATCTGATATGCTTTGACAGAGTAAAGTCCGAAATGTTCAAATTAAACGGATAATATGACATGTTATTTGCTAACAATAATTCTTTAAGATTAATAATTAGAGATCTGGTCAAAAGTATCGAATACATCCAACAATTATTTCAGATAATTGCAAAAAAAAAAATCATGTCATTTCAACTATCATTTAGGGATCTAAACAGAATTTTTCTGCCCATTCGAGCCACGATAAAAGAAAAATAAAAATAAATAAGTTTTTCATAAAAAATAGTGTGAAATGTATGTCCCAAAAATTTGTGATCATATGTCCCTTATTTTGGTTCCTTTGTCTGAAATGTATATCCCATCTCAGATTTTCCCCATTTGTATGTCATTTGTTTATGACTTTAATCTAATAATCCGTTGAATATTCTTTTCTAATTCGGTTCAAATAAATGAGCTTTAACGGCAATTTTTAGTTAATTATTCCACAATTTCAACTGAAAAAGGTATCTTAAAACAGGTCTATTAAATACGATTCGACTCAATGACAGTCCTGATTAAAAGTGGACAGACAGAAAGCCAAGTCCGTTACATGTTTAAAGCCTAGCTGCTTTAGCTAACAAATGAGCAGCATGGTTGACAGACCTTCTATAAAAAATAAAACAAATATTAGAAAAAAGTTCGATAAGTTCCCTAAAATCATTGGAGACCGATGCTACAGGCGCTAAGAACTTAATTGAGTTATTAATAGCATTCAAAGCATCAAACTTCAAAATAAGAATGAGCTATTGAAGTCCGAGTCAAAGTCATATGTACACTAGAGCATTCAGACCTCCAAAGGCGACATAATAGGGAAATGAGATGCAAATAATGGACACTATCTCATAATGTCTAACAAGTAAATTTAAGAAGCACGATGCAAAATAGCAGTATGAGAACTGTAAAAAATGCATAAATTCACCTCATTTAAAGGCCTCTGTAGAGTCAGTCAAAGTAAGATCAGCAAGCGGTTCTCTTGAAATCCTGCTTCAGGCTTCCTCTTTTGCATCCATCACACCATAAACAACAAACAACCTGCGTGAGTTTAGTACATAGTTTCCAGTTTCCACAAAAAATTGGGGAGAATGAGAGTTCAAAAGTGATGCAACTGCTACATCCCAAACAAGCTAATATCTAAAACCAAAATTAGAGAGCCAATTCCAGAGCACATTCAAGCAATTCCTAAAACATTCATGGGGCGGCTTCTAGTCTCTGCAACTCGTAAATCAAGGCGAACTGAGAAAAAACTGAGAGCCCAAAATTCAAAGAGCAAGATTGCAGTAAACTTACATAATGAAATTTGGAGAATTGATGGAGTCCGTGAGAGATGGTAGTTAGTTGCCTACGGTTTAAAGAAAATATGCAGAGGAACGATATGAAATATACCTTCTGGGCTTAATAATCTTGAGAGGCCCATTTTTTTTGGCGGTAAATTGCCTATATTTTAAGGAAATTGTAGCAAATGGTTTACACTATCTTTACTTTGTTTTCTTTAAAATAAAATTAATTTTATCTATCTCATTATTAAGTTAGATGGTGGAACTTACTCATTTAAAGTGAAGCTCATTCATCCAATGATGAAAACAAGCAAAGTAAACTTACTTTGAAAAAATCGAAGTCACCTTAGAATCTCCCACGACAAATACTATAAAAATGGATTATGTTTTTAATTTTACTATGGATGAGTTTTTCTATAAGAATACTAGAAATTTTACAAGAATATTAGAATTTGAAGTTTGGGTGCTCCCCCGTCTTATCTTTTCAAAATAAATGGTCTCTACTACCTCTATTCTAATTAGACCTGAGCAACGTCCCGTCAGCCCGCGGAATCCGCCCATGTCCACTCTTCATGGTCTTGGACAAACCATTCGAAGAATAAGCTCGTTCGGCCCGAACGCGATGCAGCCCGGACAAAATATAAGACGGGCTTGAGTTTAACAATGAAACCTATGTTTGGCCCGCTTGACACGAAATTAATAATAAATATATTACAAATATGTATTTTTATTTATATTATTTTAATAAAAAAATGATTTGCTTGAAACTTGTAATTTTTTATTGAAATTTAGCATCCAAATTTACTTTTTGTGACTTATACTATAAATATAGCATGAAATATTTTATTATTTTTATTTTAACTATAAATGTTGTTCTTTTTATAATAAAAAATAATAATTTATAGGCCCTTCGGTATAACACTTCTATACAAACCATGTAGAAGTATTATAGTCAATGAAAGCCAGTATAACACTTTTATACAAATAGCGTAAAAGTGTTATACCAAAATGAAATCGGTATAACAAATTTACACAAATAATGTAAAAATATTATATCAAAATGAAATTGGTGTAACAATTTTACATAAATAATGTAAAAATATTATACTAAAATTTAAAAAGATATAACACTTTTATACATTCAATGTAAAAAGTATTATACTAAAATGAAAATTGAACCGGCACGTTTTTCGCTGTGCATATATTTACACCATTACGCCAATTGATGCTTTAATAATTTAGCTCATTGAAACATTAAATTAAACTAGCTCCTTTCATGATTTTGAAAATAATTAAATTGGTAACATATGTTGAAAGGAGTTTTATGCCTAAAAAACAACAATAATAGAAAAACGAATCAAGAAATCACTAACAAAAATATAGCTCAAGTTACCATAAGTCTCAGCAATTTCCCGTTATGCAACTAAAATGAAGGAGACAAAGAACACGAAAACATTGAGAATAATATACACCATCATTGACTCGCATTTTCTATTTCAATATTGACCTCTACAACTATTTCTCAACTAAAAATTGACTCTGCCGTTGGTTTAAAAACCAAACCATTTGCATGTTATCAAATTAGGCAACTAATTCAACGTAAATTAACAAACAATAAAAAAAATTGAAACAATACCTGCTTCTCAGCCAGAAAAGTATAAAAAGTCAAGAGAGTAGAAGATTAATCACTTGTTGTTCAAAGCTCATTCCTTTTCACTTTTAAAGATATATTCTATTTAATGTGTGGCTATTATTAGTTATACAGAATTTACAATATAATATTTCAGTTATTATTTATTTATTTTTATATTTTATTTCATTGGGTTTCATAGGGCTAATGTTAACCGATACTAACATGTCGTTCAACCTGGCACCATTTATCTAAGGCTATGGCACAACATGCAGACACCAATTAATGCTAGTGTAAATTTTGTGACGTGAATTTCAAAAGAAATATTATTCTTGTGATAGTTTACTTGGTGTGAGTTGATGTTAAATTTATTGAGACTTGCTAATGACGTTGTAGATTTTGTAAGCACATCGTGCATCAATATTTGTGAGTTCTCTTCAATTCAAATAATATTCTTTCCAGTAAAAAGAAACATAGCATAAGAATAGTAATATTGCAGTGTATTCTTGTTTGATATGGTAAGCAATGAGCTTGTGAATACAAACACAATTAAAAATGTAAAACAACACTACAACATTGATATTTCACATCATTTGTCAAGAGTAGATGGCACATCCTTCGGTTCATCCTTCTTCTCACCTTCAACTACAAAATATTTTTTCACTACTTCTTATTGGATTGCTTTACTGCCATCACCACCACCACTTTTAACCGCTGGCTACCTCTACTGACTACTCAACACGGTGACCAAAGTTGCCCAGTTTTGCTTGAGCAAAAAATTCCATTTGGAATAAATAGATGTTGAGATTACCAAAAGGAAAGCAATCAAAATAAAAAATGAAGCAAAAGAGATAAAGAAAAGAAGAGCAATATACCTTGAATACAAAGAATATAAACAAATATGAAGAAATGGAAGATAATTATTAATATTTTTGTTAGTCTCTAAGCTGATGAATTGGCTTTTTTACATGGAGAGAACCAAATTTTGAATTTAAATTTTGGTTGCAAGCACACCTCACATTGTGTGTGAGTGAAAGAATGAAAATCTCTCTCCAATCAATCCCTGTGTATTCATATCTTAAAGAAAATGTCACACAAATTTATTTCACAACTTCAGAGTAATATGTTACATCCTAAAAGAAATGATTAAGGCTCATTAATGAGTGTGAAAATGGTATTAAATCTAGAATAATAACATATAAGAATTCTATCAACAATCTGTACATTTTTATTCCTTAACAAAATCATTTAATACTACACTTTCATTATCAAGGTGGCATTGGACGAAAATTAGTATTGATAATGGGCTATTTCTTAATGTTAAATGTTTTATAATGCAGAAGAAATAATAAAGAATAAGAGTTTTTGAAGGAGCTAAAATTCGAATTATAATCATTTCTATTTAAACTAGTGGATGTACCATTTGACTGGAGGCATTTTGTAAAAGTTAAGTAAGGATCACTAATGTGTACAAAATGGTATTAAATCCAGAATAATAACGCTGATTCAGAATTCTACCAACGGTCCATGCTTTTTAGTCCTTACTAATATCATTTAATGCGTCACTTTCCTTTTCACTGTGCCATTGGACGAAAATTAGTATTGATTAAGGCGCTATTTCTTAATGTTACATGTTTTATAATTTAGAAGAAATAATTAAGGATCATTAATGAGTATAAAAACGATATTAAATCTAGTTTAATATAGTTGGGCCATCCTTCTAAGCATGAGGTAGTGATGTCATTTTTCTTTTTAAATTCTCTTAGGTGTAAAATATTTATTACCGATATATTTTTGATAACAGCTCAACTCTCTATCCATAAAGTAACATATAGTTTTAATTTTAATTTTCAATTTTTAAAATTATGCTTTCTTCGTAAAAATAGTAAAAACATAGAATCTCATCTCCTTTCTTTAATTACAGATCATATAATAGAAACAAAAATTAGAAAAATATCTAAACTAATTTATCTTGTTCTCTTTTTTTGGCACCAAATGCAAAATGCAACTACTTTCTTTAATTACAGATCATATAATAGAAAAAAAAAATTAGAAAAATCTCTAAACTAATTTGTCTTGTTCTCTTTTTTTGGCACCAAATGCAAAATGCAACTACTGAGTAGGTAGACATGTTCAAGGGTCGGATTGGGTTCAGTTCGGGCTGGATCTAGCGGGCTTTTTTCTCATAAATGCTAATTCCAAATCCAGTTCAACCTGCTTAAAATTTATTCGAGCTTGGACCGGGCTAAATTCGGGTTGGGTTTTGGGTTGATCAAATAGAATATACAAAAAATATTAATATGTTTTTATATTTATAATCAATTCAAATATACTATATTATAAATATTTTACATATGCACATACATACTCAACAAAAATACCTTATGTTTATATATATAAATGTAAAGAATTTTTTATTAATAATATTTTCATTTTTTAAAATTCATGAATTAAGAATAATATCAAGTTATATATAAAAATAATTATTTTGTATAAATTTTGTGCGGGCCGGACGGCCATTGAGATTTTAGCCTAATCTCATTCCCGATCCAATAATATTGTGAGATTCAACGGGTCGGATCAGGTTGAAAAAGGTTAAAATATCATTGTTCAAACCCATCCCAAATGCTTCGGGCTTGGACGGGTTGGACTGACAAATTAGCGCACGAACAAGTCAATGAGTACAGAATAAAGCTACTCAAATATACACGTATGTATTTGTTTTAGCTGCCCTTTACTCTTTTGGTTCTGGTAAGAAAAATGGTATCATTCATTGATTTAATAACAACATAGTTTAATTACTACAATTTGTTCCAACTTTTACCAAGCTCAACTTGAATTATTCACAATCCGTTTAACAAATTAAAGTCTGCTATGGATATCATACAACTTTAGCGACGAATCTAGAATCTTTTTTTAGGATCGGTCGTATATATTAATTATTTATATAAATTTTATTAAGCTTGATTAAATGCCTAAGTCATTGGGTTTTAGTGGAATTACTTACAATGAATCTGGCAATTTACTAGAAAGATTAAGTATACATAAACATAAAATTCACTTCAGACACATTTTATAGTAAAAAGTAAATAAAGTATTTATGAATTATATGTAAGTTCCAATGCATCGGGACTTTTTTAAAGTTGTTCCAAATAGCTTCTTGTTCCCCTGAACTTTTGAAAGTTCCTCTCTCCCCCTGACCTTGTTCATAAGAGCTCCTCATCCCCTTGAACTTGTCTAAAAAGTGCCTTTAAATCCAGGAAATCCACATGTCAACTTATGGTTGGATTGAAAAAATGGAATTTTTGAAAACTCAATCCAAATAGAATTCGACACACGGCATTTAGGGGGCCAAATGGTGTATTTTTGTAAGTTGAAGGGGGCTAATAGGTATATTTTTGTGAGTTCAGGGGGACGAGAAAATTTTTTGAAAATTAAGGGATGTGAGAGGCTATTCGAAACAATTTTAGGGAAGTCCCGATGCATTTGGCCTATATGTAATTTACATGTTCATATAAATTTTTAATTTATAGTATGATAAAACCAAAACAAATCAAACAAACAAAATAAGACAATAATAAATCAAAATCTAAGTACAAAGATAAAGTTAATTGCACATTAGAAAACCTTTCAAACTCTGCTATTGAAATCGAAAAAGGATAATACTTAGATAAGAATGGCGAAAGTGTAAATTAGGAATTTGAATTCATAAAATATTGAGGCAGTTAGAGTTAATAGCCAGTCATCCGAATTTGAAGTCCTAAAATATGGTTTTAGATGGATTTGAGTTCATGTTTTTAGCAAAATTCGACGAAGTCCGTCCAACCAACAAATTTAATTTAATTTAATAATTTATATCCCTTTTAAGATTCAATATTATTCTGGTGTTTGGAACCAAAGGCAATTTTACAGATACTATATATATAAACAGTTACTCCATATAAAAAATTTAGATTGACTCTAGGGTTTACAGAAATAATAAATTTAGTAACAGAAATGCAGGTTCAACAAGTTGAAAGAGAACATATTTTGAATCATACTAACAACACTTGTATGAAGGGGTAGGGAGTCTAAACTGTAAGTAGTAACAAGATCACCTCAACGAAAATACTTATAAATATTTAAAAAATAGGCTAAATGCATCTGGATCTCCCTGAACTTTTAAAAGTTCCTTTCGCTTCCTTGAACTTGCAAAAAAGTGGCCTCCTTCAACATGTAAAAAATGCACCGTCCCCCTAGATACCACGTGTCGACTTATGATTGGTTTGACATTTCAAAAATATCCTTCAATCAGAAGTTGACACGTGAAATTCCTAGATTCTTTTCTATATTTTAGCATGTTAGATTTAAACTTATCTATAAATATTTGATAATAACGAAGCATTCAATTCAAGTAATAAACTAATAATACTTTTTATTTAGACATCGATATAATTGGCATGTATGTTTGTGTTTAATCAACCCAAGGGTTTCAAAGAGAAAAATGTATATGGATCGTGAGTCAAGCTTCGAAATGATTTCATAGGCACGATTTGAACTCGGCCCAAACCTAAAGTTCTAAAAAGTAGGCCGGGTGAACTTTGAGCCGATGATTTGAGTTAAATGTCCGAATTCCGATGAAGTCCACTTCGATCTGTGTTCACTATCGAACATTTATAAATACATAAGATTACAAATTATTGAATTTAGGAAGATATGAACCATGTTGAAAAAAGAAATGAATACTAGTTATTATTTATTTCTATCAAATTCTCCATACATTTGGATTTGCTTTGGAATGTGGATAAAAATTAAAATAAATTCCATTCATCTTAGATTATTGCAATATAAGATTAATTTAAAAAAGCAATGTAGAGAACTTTTAATTTGTGCATGTTTTTGAGCAGCCATTGACGCAGCCTTCCACTTCATCAAGATCTGCAAACACATAATTAAACACAAGTTAGTTTTCATAATGTAGAACAAAATTATCTCAAGTTTAAGAATGTATATACCAATTTTTTCCGTTGAAAATGATGTTTTCACGAGTAACGCAGGTTTATAAGCACAAATAATTATTACGGCTTAGTTCATAAAATTATAATAGAGTGATTTGATCATGATTTTTTAACAATTTGGATAAAATTTTAATGTGATCACCTAATATTATATACAATATCGCTCATTATGTAATCGTTCAGTGATTCCATATCAATATAAGCTAATAAAATACACTATACAATTTTCAAATGAGGAGAAAAATTAAGATAGAAATATCTTACGGTAGTAATCTCGGGTGATGAGTCTAGAACAGGCAGCCAATGCACAACCAGAAGTGCAAAACTTTTGGTTGGCTTTAACTTCGGGACCTGTAATTACACACTTAGCGACACAACTGGCTGGACAAACGTCGGTCCATGGCGGAATAGCACATTGGAGTAAGCACTTCTTCATGCATTTCCCAAAATTAGCTTGTGCTCCCCCAACTAGCAATCCAATCATCACTAGCATTACTACTAATGGTGACACTCCTTTTTTCTCCATTTTTCTTCCTTCTCTACAATGAAAATTATTTCTTGGTATATCTGGATGGCTTGAAAATGGGTTATATTTATAGGCCAATGGATGGTTTTGGCTTGAGCATAAATGTAAGTTTAGTCCCTTATGTTTTGAATATTTGTTATTAGAGTCTTTCATCTTTGTAATTTCACCCATGAATTGTTGCTGCACGCATAAAATCCTTGATTACTTTTTTTTTTGTGTACGCACGTGTCGTATAATATCATATTTTTCTTACGTTTCAATGACTTCGACAATTTATTTGACGTGCTGAAGTGATAAAACACATAACATTTTTTCTTATAGAGTTACACACCAATAATTCATAATAAGTACACAATGTATTACATTGAATTAAATTAGGGATTAATCAGCAAAAACTAAAAAGATGAGTGACCGGAAATGTTTTTCTGCATTTGGAAGGTAATATCTAGGTGTTTATAGTAGGTTTTCAAATAGGTGCAAATGTTATCTAAATTTTAACAAACTATTCTCATTTTTGCTTTCTTATAATTGAATAAAAAACCAAACAAATAAGGACATACTCTGGCATGAGATCTGCTTCAATATCTATAATAAGTTGAATTTTTAAATATTAAATCCCAAGTAAATCTGTCATATAATAAGTTACCTTACAACATTCTTCATAATAAGAAAGCATAAAAACCCTACCAAAACTAGCCCAAAATGGGTGGTGCGCTTGCCCAGGGCCCATTATATTTGTTTGAATTGTCTATATTATGATTGCAGCCTTATCTTTTATTTCCAAAACAAAGGAAACTCAGGCCCATTATTATAATTGCAGCCTTAATTATTTCATTAATTAACTTCACTCCACAACCACAATCACTTCCAAAAAAAGCTAATTGTTTGATTTTATTATTACTTTGTCTATTATTTATCTCTAATTCACTATTAGAGTTTTATGTTCAGGTTTCCAGTAACTTTTTGTATGTATGTATTTGTTGCCGCTAAGGCAAATGCAAGAAAATTTTGATGGATACTGTTGTTGTAATTGTGTTTAATATATTAGTATTTTTTTCGAGAAATGAATCTTTTTTCATATCAGATCAGATTACGTATTAGTGGTTTAAAAAAATATATTTTCTAGAATTTTAATCTAACACTTTTTTTTATATAAGAGCCCAATGTATAAATTTAGTGTTATTTTTGCCCAGGGCCCAAAAATGTCAGGACCAGGCCTGTCTAAACCCAAACTAAAACCACATCCAAATTTCAAAAAATTATCAAAAAATGGCCACAATAATGAAGGGATTAGTGTTGATAATAATGGTAGCAGCAGTTACAGTGAAAGTAATCAGACGGTCAAGATGCACCGGCAGGCCCACCTTCAGGTGACCGCTGGAAGCATTGGATTTGCAGCGTGGAATGTTCGTACAAATGTCATGCCACATTGCGTCATTTCCCTATTTTGTGTATGACAAAATGTGTCGCCAAATGCTTAAACCCTTCCCCTTCTGAGGCTCTTCTCGGTTGCACTTATAACTGCACTTCTCTTGGTAACTGTCCTTCTTACGAACGACAATTTATTTTCTCGTGCGAGCTTATATTAAATAAAAATTAGATTCTTCGATTCATTCCGGATGTAACTCAAACTTGTGACCTTTAGAGTCTATAGATTTTACGTTACATACTAATTAAGCTAAGGCTTTTTTATCACTTATTATATATCGCACACTAGACACGACAGTGGTTAAGTAGTTTTTGGTCATTAAACGTTTTTATACGATAAGCAACTGATAAGAAATAGAGATATTTTATTGTGGTTCACAATCCATGTTGTTACATTATCGTCTGTAATAGTTTTGTCATCAAAGGGTTAAAGAAAGCAAATTCTATTAATGAATTTGAACATTAATGCTTAAACTATATTTGATATTTTCTTTTTATATGGTGACACGTGGTAATTCAATTTGTTCTATGTGTAAAGCAACGTATTAAAATATTGTTAAAAAATAATACACAATGTAATCGTATTATATTTTATTTTTGTACTGTATATTGACTAATTAATGGGTTTTTGTAGATGTTGCCGATAATGCAAAGCATCGAAGAATTGCAACATGTTGGAGACAATGTAGTCTACTGTTATGACAAGTGCAACAACAACACTAATTAATATGTTACATAAACATATTAATTTAATATTGTAACAACGCTTGATAAAAAGAGCAATATCGCTACTTGAAACGTTTAAATTACTTTACAAATGAAGGATATTAATGTAGCAAAAAATTTCTTATTCGGTGAAATAATTTTGATTTCGTTTTATTATTCCTGCTGCTTACCAATTGGTCTTTAGTCAAGTGGTAGAACTTCCAATATGTTAGTGGAAAAAGTTTTGAATTCAAAACTCAGCTTCTTCAAAGATTTACTAATTATTCAAAAATAATTATTCTTGCTGCTTAATAAAATGTGGCTCAAATGAATTATTATGAGAGTTCCATAGTTATCTGACAAAGCGAACTCAATAATAATTTTTTATTAATAAATAACACACATTTTTTTTATAAAAAAAGGCATTAAAATAAGTTCCATTTCATGCTTCCCTTTTCTCTTTTTAAAAAACTTCATGCTCAATAGCTATCATCAATCAGAATTGCATATGCTCTTCGAACAATGATTCACACACACATCCATTTTCTCTGCATCTGCAACAACAACATACAAGAACTCGTTACCACAAAAGCATAAACAAACACCGAGAAAACAAAAACAACTAAAATACCATACCTTGAACGGTTTGATCACCGGTACAATTCGCTACAACACAACCATAGTTACAATAGTATTGTTGATCAGATTGAGAAGTATGAGGACCAGGACCCGGCACCAAAATACATTTTTTGGCGCATTTTCCGAGACATGGAATTACTTTCTTTTTATCAACTAGAATATCACTGTCCAAATCGATAATACAAGGCAGAAAACATTCTGCAAAACATATAGAAAAACCAGCTCGTGCCTTTTCTGTTCTTGATAATAAAATTATCACAATTATTAGCATAAATTCTAACCCTTTCTTCATGGCTCTTTTGATTTTGTAGGTCAAAATAGTAGGAGGAGTCCAATAATTAATCACTTATTCTTTGCAGATGACTCCATCATTTTCGGTAAAGCTACCATTCGTGAAGGGGAGATGGTAAAGAGAATTCTTGTTGAATATGAAAAGGCTTCGGGGCAAATGATTAACTATGATAAATCGGAAATAACTTTCAGTGGAGGGGTACCGGAGGACACAAGACAAGAGCTGATAAGGATACTCGGAAATCTCCCCAAATACTTGGGCTTGCCTACTTTGGTGGGGCGATCAAAGAAGGTTATTTTCAATGGAGTTAAAGAGCGGGTCTGGAAGAAACTACAAGGATGGGGCGAGAGATTTCTGTCCAGCGGAGGTCAAGAAATTCTTATAAAGTCTGTTGCCCAATCAATTCCGCAATATGTGATTTTTGTCAAGAAATCCAGTCCATGATAGGTAGATTTTGGTGGAGAAGTAAAGATGGAAAGAAACCTATTCATTGGCTATCTTGGGACGCAAGGCGAAAAAAGAAGGAGGGCTTGGGTTTAGATGGTTACAGTCTTTCAATCTAGCCATGGTAGCGAAGCAATGCTGGAGACTGATGCAAAATCCTAATTCCCTGTCGGCGAGAGTTCTGAAAGGTAAATATTTTCCCAATTGCTGAAGCTCAATCTGGTTTTGGAAGCAGTTATATGTGGCAAGGATTTATAAAAGATATAAAGGTTCTAAAAGAAGGTGTATGTTGGGAATGGAATGAAGATAAATATATGGAAGGATAATTGGATTCCATCACTTCACTACAGTCCAAGGACAGTCCACCATCACAGTGGGTAGACTGTTTGATTGATGAGCAGATGAGGGAAATAGGTGGACTCCTCCAAATAAGCCGTTCTTCAAAGTCAACATTGATGCATCTTGGAAATCGATTGGCATGCCTAGTAATAGCAGTGAGAGACAGTGATGGATTGAATTGGATTGGTGCAGAGTATCATTACTAATGAATGCCTTATTGCAGCAGACTCCATTTTGTTCGAAGATGATTTCCCTGTGTTTGTTTCTAGCATTGTGGGCAAAGACAAGTGTAATGTTCTACGATTTATGCTAGAATTTTATTCATCAAAAAAAAAAAAAAAAAAATCTAAAAACTCACTCGGTGGTGAATGCAAATTTAGTGCCAGCAGGCGGATACTGAAACGGTAACACGGTCTATAAATCTCAAACTTGCACAATCAGCAGCAGAAGGAAAATAATCCCTCAAATTTCAGATGATTGGTGTCACATTGACACAATCATTTCACAGGTAAACCAAAAACCATCATAAATTGGACTAAACAGCACGGGCTACAATACATACGTCAAGCAAATCATCAAATACACACTAATGGTAAGCAGTAACGAAAACCATGCCCAGCTTGGTAAAGCTACAAACAAATAGCAGGAATAACTACATAGTCGCATCCATAGCATCATTTTGTCAAAATTGAGCTTATCAAACAACTTTTCAGCTACAAAATGACTAAAATCAGAAGGCATTGAGATCTAAAATACTTTCAACAGATAGGCATTTCAAAGAGACGAAATCAAGAGAATTACAGACCTGTAGCAAATCCTCGGGAGAAACAGGGATAACTTGAGCCTCGGCACGCACGCATCTCTTAGCTGCGGAAATTTGAGTGCTGCTAAAATTGTTCTTCTTCCTCTTGCTCTCCTCGAGAGTGAAAAATTTGGCAGCAAAACTTGAAGGCTTCTCGTTCTTGTAAACATAGACGGACGGTGAATCGATCTAATAGCCGCAACTTGTCGATTGAAATTCTCTCCTTGTTAATGGCAGCTGAGAGAGAAATACAAAGAAGGAAAAGCTGTCTTCTATTGAGAGAAAATGGAGGGAGAGGTTGGCTTGTAACGAAAACTATTGAGCACGATTTGATAAATGAGCTGGGCCGCCGGTCTTGGGCTGGGTTAGACTTTGCATGTTCCAGCCCGGCCCAATGTTTGCCCAGGGCATTTTAAGTTGTATCCCATTAAGGTTAAAAATCCGCAAAATAAAATATAATTTTTGTCGAGTAGATGAATAATTAAGAAAATATCTAGTTCAAAAATTTAGTATACAGGCATGTTAAGTGAAAATTACTTTAAATAAATAATATAATTTT
>CAOJBJ011511757.1:0-11247 GCA_948291685.1 Euphorbia celastroides | reverse complement strand
TAATCCCTTGCTAAGTCAATGTTAGGTCCTACTGTTCCACAATCTAAGTGTCCCAAGTTCAATAACTATGGACATGTCTAATCAGCTTTGATCAATGAAATAAAGAAATCAAATCAATGCATGGCAAATGAAAACTGAATTATCAACTAAATCCTAGTTAAGCCAACCTTAGGTCCTACTGTTCCACAATCTAAGGGTCTCAAATTTGATAACTATGCACGTTTAAAATCAAGCTTTGATCAATGAACTGAAGAAATTAAATCAATATATAACTAATGAAAACTGAATTATCAACTTAATCCACAGTTAAGCCAATCTCAGGTCCTACTATTCGATGTTTAAGTGTCTCAAATTAGATAACTATGCACGTGGGGTAAAATCTTAGATTCTTCTTCACTAGAATCTAAGTTCAAATGCCGTGCCTAAATTAAAGTAACTATTTAAAACTCACCTCTGCTTCCTTGTAGAATTTGTACAGATCATCAATGTATTCAACCACACCAAGAGGATTGTTCTTGTCACGCTCATCCATATCCATCAATGATTCTTCAGACACATCTTCCATCTCAATCTCATCCTGCAGTAAACACAGGTCAAATGGCAATACAGATAAATAAAAACATCATTGAAACAAGTTATTAAAACTGTGCTGAATACCATTCGATCGATATCTTCCAGCATTGCTGCTGTATGATAGTGCAATCAGGCTCAACTGGTGCAGAAAAGTCATCAACAGCTTTGTTATACTCTTCTGCATCTATGATACTGCAATCAGGCTCAACCGAATTAAGCTTCTTTGTCTCCTGTTTTCAAAAATCACTCTACATTATGTTAACAAAAAAAAAGACCTTTCTTTTTTGTTTGATCTCAAAAATGTACCTCTAGTTAACTTGTTGCTTGTTTGCTAGTTGAGCTGCAAATTTCCTAGAACATTCAAAACTGAATCAGGGAAACATACCTAGATGAAAATTTCTAGCATTTGATTCAAAGATCATTAACTAGTTTGCGAAACCCATATGGGAATAGCTCTAGCCTAGTAATTGGCCGGTGCACCGGAATAGGTGGAGGGTTCTTCCCACAGATTACTTCTCCACTAGATTAAAACAAACCCGCAAAGATTAACAACAAAATTCATCATCTTTAATGATCTAGATGTCACTGTTTAACTTGATAATCTACAGTACTATCTCTTCTTCAACTAAACTCTTATCATTCATAAACAGAAATAAGGGATTATGCATTAGATTCAAAGAAAGAAAATTACTCTGAGATCGTTCCCCTTTTGTTGATTGCACAAGGGTACGGTGGATGTCCGATTATATTGCGATTGATGTTGCTCAAGGATCTCCGGTTTCCAGTCGCCGGAAAATTTCCCAATTGCAGCCCGCCGCAATCAATTCAAAATCCAGTTAGGGTTTTACAGCGAAAACCTCAGATTCAAACCCCCCCCCCCCGAAAGAGCGATAAATCGGTTACCTTGGGCGTTTATGTGTCCAATCAAACCCGGATCGTTCTCGTCGGATCCTCCTGCCATTATCGTCTAAACAAGAAACAAAAGGAAATACGATTAGTAAACTAAAATCGTAATCACAAACAAATTGATTGAGTTTAATCGAATGAAAAAATAACAGGAAAAATTGAGAAGAAGAAGAAGTAAAAAATCTATGAGTGCTTTTACTTCACCATGATTTGTCTCCAAGTGAAGTGTTTCTTGCGGAAGAGGAAAGGATTGAGCTCTTTTATAGCAGAAGGATGATTCCGCCAATTTCTACCGCCTTTGCCTAACGGCTCTTTTGCCGCTTTGTTTTCACGCCGAGTTTCAATTAGGGTTGCCAACGCGAACAATTTTCTAATTAACGGTCTGTTTTTTTCTTTTTTTATTTTATGTTCAAATTATTTAATTGAGAGATACATCAATTGATTAGCCTATAGATTATGCAATATATTTTTTTCATCTCACTTAGTATAGTTAACATTATTTCATACACAATTAAATATTATTTTATTCTCTAATAAATTTTATATTAGTGAGATGATAGTCTCAATTAACTGCATCCATCCCTTTAAGAGCTTGTGAAAACTCCATTTTTTCAATAATTTGATGTTTGTTTCTGCATTTTTATGTTCATATGGTTCGAGACAAGATGAATCAAAGTTATTGAATTAATTAAGACTCACTTCTTTTCGTTTTGACTTATTCTTGCAACTAAAAGTATTCAAGCAGCAACTGTAGGCATAAGTATGTGAGAAGAACTGTAGTAGAACGTTTAGTTGCTATATTTCTTTACATTCTCTGGCCCAAATTCATGTTAGGATGAAATATAATAAAATGATATGTTGGATTTACAACCATCTGAAACTCAAAAGGGAACAATAGAGACTCGAGCATATGAGTTGGAAGCTAGGATCAAGAAAATAATATAATTAATTAAGCTGCTCAATTGCATTCACTATCACTATCGGTAGCGGAACTAGGGGGCGGCGGAGGGTGGCGGCCACCACCCCTGGTTGCCAGAAAATACTCCCATGCCATAGTTTTACCACCTACAATTGCAAAAACACCTGAAACCGCCTCCCCCATGCCAATGTGCAATGATATGAGATCTGATTATGCATGTTTCGGTGGAAGCAAATTAGAACTTAATAGAAAAAACACAAAAGAAAACAAGTAATTGAAGCGAGCATGAGACTGACAAATAAGAGAAGCGTTTAATCCATCCGCTAAATACGACTTTGAACCAACCAACACCTTTAGCCGTGGCGATAAAAGCAGCCAACTTGACCTTGTAGAGCTCCACAAGCCGAAATACCCGCTATTGCGACACAAAAAAAAGTATACACACACTTAACAGATCATTTCAGCTACTTGCTACTACTATTAGTTCCCAGATTAACCAAATAAACAGAAATGTACTATATTTTCAATGTTGTTTCTGTAGTTAACAGTCTTAAATTCGATCGTGCATCAACTTATTGTATACAGTTTTCCATACAATCAAATCACCAAGAATACAAACACATTCCAGTTAAAATTGAAGACAACAGTGATATTGCAAACATATGCACATGAAAGGGGATGCTTTCCTCGAACTGTTAGAGGTACCAACCTAGTTGGATGCTTGGCTTTATCTCAATTTACATTTTCCTTAGTTTTTCAGCTACTTGTTGTGAAATAACAAAAATATCAATTCGATAGAGATGGATTTACCGTTTTAAAAGAATCACATGCTTTGGAAACAGGGTAAAAAAGCAGATTTCGTTTCATCATCCGAGTTTATCCCACCGAGATTTCTCTCCTTTAATCACAACCTTCTGCACTGTTCGAGTTCAACCTTTACAGTGATTTGGATTAAACTTAGAAAGGACTGGGCTTTCGGACATATGGTTTTGAGTTTCGATAGCCTATCAAGTTCGAGAACTTGTAGTCTTTCAAACAATTTCGAGTCTTCCACTCCACCTTGATGTTCCCTTAGTTTCTCTGCACTTATTATTTCTTTCATGTTCTCACAATAGCTGGCTCTTAGATTAGTCAAATGAGCCATGTCAGATGTCGTAAGTGCTTGTTGAAGCTGACATTCACTTCAAGTATATCAGGGCCTTTAAACTCTTCATTTCGAGTGGAAAATTTTCCAACTTTGTATATGACAGGTTAAGAACCTCGAGGGACGATGGGAATACTTTTATGCTTTTATGTGCCCAACCTTTTCCATGAAGAGTTGCCATTAGACCTGTTCATCGGGCGGTGCCCATAATAAAAAATTCGGGCTCGGGTCGGGCCCGGGCCGGGCTTATGGAGTCAAACCCAAGTCCAGCCAATGGCCCGTCAATAATTTTTATTTTATTTTATTTTTATTATTAAATAAAGTATAAAAAATAAAAATCTATATAAATTGTACATATAAATTCATAGTATAGTAAAATTCTTAAAAGTATAGTTAATAATTTAGTAAATCAACATTAAAATAAATGCGTAAAGTATTAAATATAATATAAAAATATAAAATAAGTATATTTTTTATTAGTCGGACCGGGTTCGGACCGGACTCGGGTATTTATATAAAAACCAAGCCCAACCCATAGAACTCCGGGCTTTTGCGGGCTCGGGCTTTGTATTAAAACGCATACCCAAGCCCGCCCATTTTAACCAGGCGAGTACCCGAGCCCGCGAACAGGTCTAGTTGCCATGCTTCTTCCCGTTTCAAAGGATTCACCTCTATGGTATGTTCAGACATCTGTTTGCAAATGTCAAAAGCACGATCGAGTTGAAAGTAGTACCATTTTGTTGGGTGGGAGGAGCTCCAATGTCTCGAAGATCAAATTGCTGCCACACATCATCGAGAAATAGCACGAATTTTTTTTCCTTTCAGCACATCGCATATATCTTGTGCTTTCTCCCGAGATCTTTTCTTTGGCCAGTCCTCATTTAGAGGTCGGATCTAAATGTACCTTGGTAGAGGCTGCCTAATCCGTATTTCATTAGACGCTGAAACTATGATACAATCTTCTGCAGTCTAGTGAACAGATTTAGATTTTCATTTTGATCCGCTGCTACTCCACCCAATTTTGTGGCTTACAGTTTCTTCCGACCTAGAAACTTCATTGACATGCAGCTCTGTCAAATTTTGAGCAAGGTGCTGATCAAACACCTGAATTTGGGGCTCAAATATTGAACAAGTCCATCTATGTATTTATTATTACACAATGAATTTAGTTTAATATTGGATTTGACTTTAAGATTAAGTCATTTTTTTGGGATAAAAACTTTGTGGGAATGCAAGAGGGGTAAGCAAAGCAAGTACTAGAGCTGATCCAGCAAATTGAATGTGTTAAATTGACAAAAGACACCAAGATCAAGAAGATAGAATCAGGAAATCAGCTTATATTTTCGAAAACATAAACTATTTGTGGTGTGGCTGTAATTTTACATAAAACTTTTAATATTTATTTACAGCTATTTGGGTCGGGGGCTTGTGGTTTTTACATAAACTATTTAATATTTTAAGGGTTTTGTTCAATGTTGAGTGCAACTTTTCAGTCTTTGGTTTTAGTATCTTAATTATTGTTTAAAATTCTTTTTTAAGATATTAATATTTTTAATATTTTCTTTTTTTAAAAAAAATATTTTTAATTTTGTTTTCCGCCATGTCGCAGCCGTGTCCAAATACATATATTTTAAAAATTAGCGTGTTGACGTGTCTGTGTCGTGTTGGACACTTGTACCGGATCCGTGTCCGTGCAATTTAGATGCTGAGTTTTCAAAGAAGCAAAAAAGGAAAACATTATAATTTATAATTTGTTGACAAGGAGAGTGAAGCTGGGTCTCAGCCATTCGCAGAAATATTGAAACAAAGATGAACCGCAAATGGTTTGTTAATTTCAACAGTGTCTTCTTCTCTCTAGTTACTATTCCGTACGGAATATACAGGTAAACAGGGTAAGAATATGGGCCCTGCCCTTTACACCAAGCCCAATACTAAACTTTTTCCACATCAATTGGATAAGATGGAAGGAAAACTTCAAAAACATACCCTGATGTTTCACTTTTTTTCAAAAGCAACCCTGATGTTTCAAATTTTTCAAAATTAACCTTGATGTTTCCAAACGTTTTAAAAAACGTCCTTTTCCGTTAAAGGGTTGTTAAACGCTGACGTGACAAGAGGTAAAATGGGAAAATCTCATCTTCTAATCTAAAAATGCATTTACCTTAACCCATTAACCCATAACCCTTACCCATTTTCCCACCAACCAAACCAATTACCAATAAAACCCTAATGGACTCAATCTCGCCGCCGCCGGCGAATCGCGATTCCGGCGAAATGTCGCCTGAAAATCGCGATTCCGGCGTAAGCAAATAACCAGCGCCCTTTCTCCTCTTTCGCCGGGAACTCGTCGGCCACCCTCCTCTGTTCTCCTCCTCCGCCGCCGCCCGCCGAAATCCAAACCAACATCGCCCAAAACAGCAACACAACCCAGATCTGAGGTCGAAAATGACGAATCTCGCCGTCGCCGCATTTTGCCAGCCCCGTCAAACTCAACTCCTCCGCTGCCCTTTCGTTTTACCTGGCGAAATCAATAGCATAAACAAGGAGAAAAGAAAAAGAGAGAGACAGAAAGTCGGCGCCTGCGTTTTCCGGCGTAAGAGAGAAGGAGAAAGGGGATTCCGACGAGCTCAATTTCGAGAACATTGGCAGAAAATGGGAAGAGAGATCGGCGAGGGGGTTGCGCTTGATTTGAAGAGAGAGATCGGTGGAGAAGATGGAGGAGAACGTGAAATTGGCGGAGAAGAGGAGGGGACTGGTTCTCATCGGTTTCCGACATTGATTTCTGGTGGCTCTGTGGAAGGCGAGGATTGGGCCAACGACAAGGTGTGCCGTCGCCGGAACGACGAGGTGTGGCTGTCGCCGGAGTGGTGAGATGTGGTCGTCGTCGAAATTAGGAGGAGGGCGGCGGCAGTTATGGGTTAGGGTTTAGATATTGAAGAGAGAGAGAGTATATGGGTTTATGGGTTATGGGTTAATGGGGTAGCTTAGGGTAAATGGATTTTAGTTTAAAAAATAAGGATTTCCCATTTTATCCATCTGCCACGTCAGCAATTAACACCCCTTGGATGGAAAAGTATGTTTTTGATACAGTTCGAAACATCATGATTGATTTTGAAAATTTTAAAACATCAGGGTTACTTTTGAAAAAAAGTGAAATATCACGGTATATTTTTAAAGTTTTCCCTAAGATGAATCATCCCTATATTTTGTACTAAAATTTGCCCCTATATCATTTTATAATATCTCTATATAATTTTTTTATTGAGAGTAATGCAAGTTGCCGTAGCTGTTTGGTGACGACTCCAGCTAGCTCTCTTCAATAATCGACTCTCTTCTCTGTCTTTGGAGTTTCAGTTGACTTTCTTTATTTCACAAAGCTTTGAGGTTAACAATGGGTAACCGCTTTTCAGTTCAGTTATCTGGTGGTGATGCCTTGGTTGAACGTTGCTGGGACTGTGTTGCTCTAAGATGCAATAACCTACCACATCTCCGATCTAATCTTCAGAAACTCGGCAGTGAAAGAGATTTGTTGAGGGCTTTGAAAGATCAAGTGAAGCAAAGAGTGGCCAACCAACAAGGACCACAGATGAAGCAGCTTGAATTGGTTCGAGTTTGGGTTTCACAGGTGGAAGATACGCTTTCTGAAGTTGACCGTCTGATCATACAAGGCGAAACCGAAAAGAGCAACTTGTGTCTTGGAGGTTATTGCTCTAAGACATGCTGCTCTAGCTATAATTTGGCGGCGATGGTTGTTGAATCGCTTGCTGATGTGATTGCTTTAAAAGAGAGGGGCAATTTTGATGCAGTGGTTGAGAGAGTGGCTACACAACCAGAATACATAAGTCGGCTCGAGAAAGATCTTGGTTCTTTGCAGGCTGCAACTGAAGAACTAAAGGCCTTGAAGAACGATGTGGTACGGAGGGTCAATACTGAAGAAAAGCCACGGATGAAGCAACTTGACCAAGTAAAAGTATGGATTTCAAGGGTGGATCTTCTCGTTTCTGAGCGTGATTCTTTGATAAGAGACGGTCCACAGGAAATTCAGAAGCTGCGCAATAGAGATTTTTCTTCCTCCAATTTCGGGGAAAGAGTAGCCAATGCATTAGCAGATGTGATGGCTGAAAAACAGAAAGGCGTATTTGAAGCAGTTGTTGGGAGAGTGCCTAATGAACCAGTGATTGAAAGGCCTGGCGAGCCAGCAATGGGTCTTGAAAGCAGCATAGAAGAAGTATGGAAGTGGCTAATGGAGGAAGATGTTGGAGTAATTGGCATATACGGCATGGGAGGGATAGGCAAAACAACCCTCTTGACCTAGATCAACAACCGATTTCTCAAATCACCTCATAATTTGGATTTTGTGATTTGGGTTGTAGCTTCACAAGATTTGAGAGCTGAGAACATGCAAGATGAAATTGCAGGACAATTGGGCCTTTCAGAGGATCCAAAGTGGAAGGAGCTACGATTTTCCGAAAAAGCTACAATTATACACAGAGTTTTGCTGAAAAAGAAGTTCATAACGTTAGTAGATGATTTGTGGAACCGAGTCGAACTAACAGACATTGGTGTTCCTCCCCCAGATAAAGAAAACAAGTCTAAGGTAGTATTCACAACACGGTCAGAGTCAGTATGCGGCGAAATGGAAGCTCAGAGGAGTATTTTACTGACCCCGTTTCCATGGGAAAAGGCTTGGCAACTGTTTGAAGAAAAGGTTGGAAGAAAAACACTTGATGCAGATGCTGATATTCCTAATTTAGCAAGAGATGTTGCCAGAGAATGTGCGGGATTGCCATTAGCATTGGTTACCATTGGTCGAGCAATGGCATGTAGGAAGACACGTCAAGAGTGGAAGCATGCTCTTCAAACCTTGAAAACATCGGCTACAGCTTTTCGAGGTATGGGAGACAATATATTTCTGAAATTGAAGTTTAGTTATGATAATTTGCCGAGTGAAAAGGAGAAATCTTGTTTGTTGTATTGCTCATTGTTTCCGGATGACCATTTGATCCCAAAGGATGAGTTGGTATGCAAGTGGGTTTGTGAAAGCTTTCCGGATGATCGTTTTAGTCAAATAGATCCCATCATTGAGGGCTATAGTATTATCGCTACACTTGTTCATGCATGTTTATTGGAGGATAAAGGAGAACATGTGAAAATGCATGACTTAATCCGTGATATGTGTTTGTGGATAGCTTCCGAGGATGAAAAGAACAAGAATAGTCATTTTGTTCGAGCAGGTAGTCAATTGTCGAAAGCACCAAATATGGGGAAATTGACAAAGGTCAAGCGAATTTCATTGATGCAAAACAATATCAAGCAATTGACAGAAATTCCCGAGACTCCAAGCCTGTTGACTTTGTTCCTTGGCTTTAACAAAGAACTGAAGATGATTGGTGATGGCTTCTTCCAATATATGAAGGCGTTGAGAGTTCTCGACTTGTCAAATACTGGACTAACAGTTTTACCAACTCAAGTTGCAGAATTGGTCTCGCTGCATTATCTAGATATCTCTGCCACAAATATAGAAGAGTTGCCTTGGGAGTTGACAAAGCTAAAAAAGTTGAAATGTTTCTACTTTGAGTCCTTACGGACACTCCAAGAGGTTCCAAGGCAAATGATTTCTAGTTTTCCATCGTTGCAAATTCTAAGAATGAGAGCAGGCAGCATAAAGATTGATAGACAAGTGGTGGAAGAGTTGGAAAGCTTACAGGAATTGAAAGAATTAAGCATAAAAATAAAAAGGGATCTGTCTGTACTATTACATTTGCTTGCAAGTTTTACATTATCAAGCTGCCTTCAATATCTAGAGATATGGGGTATTGATTCTCCAATGTATTCAATGAAGAAGCAAGATATGCAAACCGAGAATCTTGGCAACCTGCATAAAAGCGTGGGAAAGATATGCTTTGGTAACCTTAAGAAAGTTGAGCTTCGATGGTGTGGATGTTATTTTCAGGACTTGACATGGCTTATACTAGCTCCAAATTTGACAGAGCTGAAAGTCGAGTCTGTTAGGGATTTGGAAGAAATAATATGCTGCAGAAAATTGGGTGAAGTTGCAGATAAATATGAACATGTAAATGTGTTTGCAAGACTTCGGGTCCTTTCATTAGATTACTTGCCAAAATTGGAGAGTATATGCTTGAAGCCTTTTCTATTTCCTTCTCTTAACAAAATCCAAATATCTCGGTGCCCAATGTTGAAGAAGATTCCACTAAACTTGACAAGTGCAGAAGGCCGAAATTTGATGATTGAAGGAAATAAAGAGTGGTGGGATGGACTTGAATGGGAAGACGATGCTTCTCTTACAAGATTTGCATCCTGTTTTCGAGACACTAGCCGAGAGGAAATGACAGATGATTTGCATCCTATTTCGTCTGCACCAACCGGTGGCAAAACCAAAATCTCGCGAGTTTTTGGGGAGGGCAGTGGCGGAGCCAGAAAATTGCGAGAGGGTGGACGGATTTTCAAGAGAAAAATTCATGGTAAAATTTTTGGTAGGAATGTATAAACAAATATTGTTCAAACAAAAGCATTGAAAAGTTTACTATATAGCTACCAAAGAACTAACGTAATTGTATATAGTTTATTTTATTCAGACAATTAGGTTCAAACCCGTACCAAATATCCATTTAAAAAAATAACTTCATTTTCAGTCTTAACGTATAATTTTTTTTAGTTCGACGTGGTTATGATCGTAACGTGGTATATGTAGCCAAACCGACCTAAGTTGGTAAGCTCATCATGATGCATGTCAACCTTTCGTTTTTTATAGTTGTCTTGATCTGGCCAAACTTTTAACTAACATGGGAGCTCAGCATTCTTAATTTAAGCTCTATTAAAAAGCTATGATGGTGCATTCCTAACTCAAAGATCCAACATAATTAGTGATGTTCTACTAGATTTTTGTTACCAATTTGTGTTAAATGAGTAAGAATATCGGGGCTGTGTTTTTACAAAACCAAGTAAACACAATGTTTACTTGTTTTTAATATTGCTGTAAAGTTAGTTTCCTAACAACAAAATACTAGTATTAACTTAACCAGTGCTTTGTGTTGCAGAGGAAGAGTAATACATTGGTGTTCAATTGTGTTTTTTTTTTAAAAAAAAAAAAACTTCTGGTGGAACGATGTGTTCCACCGAAAGAAAAAAGAAAAAGGAGAGTGAAAATTTCGGGGCGGAGTCCCAAAATGTTTCCCCGCTTGCCTTCAAAACACTCTCCCCTTTTTATATATAAAATATGAGAAAGAGAATACAAAATCCAAAGAGCCAAGGCTCAAAGTTTACAAAACCAACACAGGCCTAACCAAAACAAAAGGAGCAAACAACATCAATATCTATCAAGCAGCAATGACGGGTGCATCAACACGTCGCCAGCTGAAAAAAGAAGTCTGCATCCTTTAGCGTTGAACGCAAACCAGCAATTATGAACACACCATGGCAATTGGCGGGTGTCGAGTCCGCTAAGATTAATTTTTATTTTCCTACTTAAACTTGTGATAGTGAAAGTAGGGTCGATCCCGCAGAGAGTGATAAAACCTTCGTAAATCCTTTTCTTGAATTAAGGCTAAGAAATTAAAAATGGGGGGTTTGAAAGATTGTGATTTTAAGAAAAGTTGAAATAAAAGCAGGAAGAGAAAAAGTTAACAAAACAAATATAAAAGACATTCAACCAAAGGTTTTTGTTCATACTCTTGTTATTTCAATT
>CAOJBJ011511059.1:0-12264 GCA_948291685.1 Euphorbia celastroides | reverse complement strand
GTTTGAGTTGGTAACTTCCAACTCAATTTCGTGTATAACTGGCGTTCTTCTGTCCCGCGCACAACGTGCGCCATCACGCACGACGTCGTGCAGTAGACTGGTCGTAGTTTCGCAAGTGTGCACG
This sequence comes from Euphorbia celastroides, assembly GCA_948291685.1. Classification (NCBI taxonomy): domain Eukaryota; kingdom Viridiplantae; phylum Streptophyta; class Magnoliopsida; order Malpighiales; family Euphorbiaceae; genus Euphorbia; species Euphorbia celastroides. The sequence continues at coordinate 12,140 of CAOJBJ011511059.1, read as the reverse complement.
ACGTGCACTACACACGCACGAGGTCGTGCAGTAGGCTGGTCATGATTTCGAAATAGTGCACGACGTGCACTACACACGCACGAGATCGTGCATTGAACTGTCCACGCCTTGATATGGGATATTAAAAATGCTCAACATTTTATTGGATTATTAATTATCAAATATCAACCTAAATGGCAGTTTGAGACATATAACATCTTATTGTCACGTAAAATTGCAGAGAATATAGTAATGCACAAGTAATTTGTTAGCAAATATCGAATAGTTATGTATATGCTTAATCTTACTGCTGAGATTCATCTTTACCATCTGAGTGTTCTTCAAGCTAGACATTAGCGTGAATACACAGGTTTGCATCGTAATTAAACTAGTAATTCATTCAAAATTTATGTCATTTCAATAATTATTAGTAACATTTTTTTGACTGAATGATATAGTCTATTAAATCAAATCAGAATCAATAATACTTCTAATCTAAAGTTAATAAATTCCTTACATGTCGAATAATCAACTACTTTAACTAACAATTGTTCGGCATGATTCATAGAATGATTAACATAGACGATTCAAAACTAATCTAAAATAACTACAGAATTTAAAACATCGAACCAACACAAACATATTAACCTTGCTTAAACGCAAGACAAACAAGCCATAAGGCAATACTAACTAAAAAATAAAAAAAATAAATGCTTCAACCTATATATATTTCTCAATCTCAACTAACAACTTTGATCAACAACTATAAGTGTTTTTGCATACCCCATAAATTAATCATTGTTGCAGATCTACAATAATCTTGCTTGAAGGAGAAATCTGGATGTCTAATTTGAAAGATAACGTATGTATCTTGTCTAAAGACAGATGGAGTTCAATCCAAAACTCAAGATTGAAATGTGTAATATCAAATCGATGATTGGCAAAGCCGATCTTGTTGAAGAAACTAAAAATATAGCAATAAATTATTTAAAATTAAAAAAATAACTTACATTTAAAAGGGGAGGAGGAAGAATTTGAAGGGTTTGGATGGGTCGAAAGGTAGTGAAAGATGGAAATCGTAGGCTACATGTGTGTATTGCCTGGTAAATAATTAATTATTACTTATTGAGTGTTAGTTCAATTGGTACACATTCTTATGTTTAGGTGTGAAGTTGTGAATTCGAAACCCAACCTTATTAAAGTTTATATAATTATTTAAATAATTAATTATTGAAAAAGGAGATCCAATTGGGATTTGAAACCTCTTAATTATTCTATTTTGCATGTTTTTCCTGTCTAAACCACGTTCTACTAATTGTCACTAAACTATCCCGTGGTAAGATTTTGAACATTGAAGGAAAAGGGTTCTTCGAAATTGATAAATTGTAAAGTTAAAATAAATGATGGAGATGTTATTCGATTGTTTATATAGTCCACAATAAACCGAATCTTGATTATTTAATTTTTATGAACGGTTTCATAGTATTTCAATTTTATTTATCTTCAATTTAAGAATATTTTAATCTACATTAAAATGTGGGTAAACTATAAAAGACGCGACTTGTTGTTTGACGTAGTTTTTTAGTATATAATTTTTTTTTTTTTGAAAAAAAGAGGTTTAAAGGTTATGATCATTAACAAACTAAGATTTTTCATTAACGTCATCAAATTTTGGAAAAATGTATTAATTTTTTCTCCTTTTCTCGATACAATTCAATAACTCATTTCACCACCCGAACACTAATCATGACCACTTACTCATTACTATTCTAACATTATCTCCATCATCCACCACCTCAATCTTCTAATATAGTAAACCACCACTCAAAATTTCTCAATGCTAATCCATCATACCTCTCTTCACCCCACCGCCTCAAACACATGCAACCAGTGGCGGAGTCAGGCGGCCGCCGGAATATCTGACCCCCTTGATATCATGGTTTCCTCCGGCAATAATGGTTTCCGCCGCCTGTGTTTTCAAGCCTGCAAATCAACCTCTGCAATTCCTTTTTTGTCTTGTTTCTTTTACCCTAAACGACACAGTTTTGATTTTAATTCATTAATTCAAAACAACATCACTTTTGTGTCTTTAATGAACTTCAACTTTTGTCTTATTTTATCTTTTGTATTCCAACCAAAACCCATTATGTTTTCATAACAAAAAAAGCCCATTGTGCCGTTGTACTATTTTCTAAATAAATGTATCAATTCACTTTGTTTGATATTTCTTTTGTTTGCTACTTAGTAATTCTTTTTAAGTAGTTTTTCGTCAAATTTAAATAAATTGATGATTTTTTTTTATTTATCTGGAAAACTTCATTCAAATTATTACATTGTATTTTGTGAATTGGTAAGGAATTGGTTTTCAATGGACAACTTTTCAAATGAGTTGTTCCAGCATGAAGTTCTAACTCCTAATGGTTGTTTATCTGTGGTTTATAGTTTTCTTTTGTTGTTTTACATCTAATTTGAAATTGTTCCCTTATTATGTTTGACTGAACTACATGTTTTGAATACAAGTTAATGCTAGTTCTGCTTCTCAAACTCTATAATTACTGATTTCATTGTCTTTATTTAAAAAATGTTACATTAATCGAGTATTAGGAATATTTGTTTTCTATTATAACAATCAATCTGATAATATCTATTGCAACGATTCAAATCAAATTGATGTTTTTGTGTGGAAATCTCTCCTACTTTATGATGATTACAAGCCAATAAATGTGTCATATCCTCCGTACATAAATACCTATCTCATTAAATTGACCTTGTATTTGTTATAGTAAAACTTGGATATGAATACAAATTTGGCTTGTGTACCCAACCTAATGGAAGTTAAAACTTCCCAAAATATTTCTGTGAAAGTTCAATCCTGGCTCCGCCACTGCCTGCAACACTACCACCTACAACATCTCTTTCATCCAATGTTAATCCTCTATCACCACCATCGGAATGTCAACTTCACCTCCATCACTTAATTCACCTACAAGTTTGCCTCCCCAACAACCTTCACTACACTTCACCACCTCTATCATTGGCATTGTAAACTCTAGCTCCCAAATTAAGTTCATTTGATTTATTTTTCATCAAAATTTCAGTATCATTTACTCAAAACACTTAAAAAAATGAATAACAACGAGGTGGAAATGAGATGAAAGAGTGTAGAAGAATGAGATGAATTAATTCGGCGCTGTTATGGTAGTCGTTGACGTGGAGTCTCCGAGGTATATTTGAAATCGGAAGACATTTCTAATTCAGACAAGCAGAGAAGGCGGCGGATAGTTGGGTGGAGAGAGAGTTTATTTGAGCAGTGAATTAAGAAAAAGTGTCGTCGATGAGGTTTTGAAAGGAGGAACGACATAAAGGGGGTTATGTTTATAACAAATTGGAATTTGGGAGGGATTTTGGTATTGACAAGAGGAAGGAGACAAACGAAATTCATTGTCACAGTCATCATTATTAAAACTCTCTTTGCTAAAGGTCGCAAACCTTAGACCTCATTTTCAAAAAAATTATTCATAGACATTTTTTATACTGAGTCTAATCACATGTCACTTTTTTCTAGTTTAACTTTAAATTATTCTACTATATAAAAAAGAGTAATGGTTCCCATTGAAAGTACTATAATATGTTTCTCTTGGCTTTGGATGTGTGAGTTTTGATTCGCCGCCAATGGGAGTTATTCCGATCATGGCTCAAGATGTCGCTGGCGGGTCCTTTCCTAGATCAGGCGTTGCTTAACGTTGTTTGTTTTCTCTTTTTCTATTATAAGAAATTACAAAAACATGTAACATGGTTTTCATTGTTTTTCAAAAAGAAGCATGTGAATTGTTTTCCACAAATGGTCATAGTTTAAAAAAGTTAGCAAAAAATTTGAATATCAAATTCCGTTTTTAAAAATAATAATGGTGCAAAGTTTTGATCAATTAAATGTTGTCATTATTTAAGTATATTACTTAAGAATTTTTGAGTTAAAATTCAAGCAAATTTCGGAGATTTTTTATTCTCTTATGTTTTTTATAGTTTTATAATTTTATTTATATTTTTTATTTGCACTTCTAAATTTTTTTAAAATTTATCACTAAAGAGTAATGACATGTTTCATCTTGGAGACTACTTAAAAAAACAGTTATTCGTTGTGAAAAAAAGTAAAAACTCTAATTAAATTCAGAAGTGATAGAAAATCAGACCAACAAAAAAATTGTTATAGGACAAATACACAATTGATATAGTCCGCAAACCAGAATGGAAGGCTGTTACATGCCCTCAATTGAGTATACTAGCTATAATTAAATTATAGTATCCACTTTTCACCAAAAAAAAAAAATTATAGTATCCAATAACACAACTATTTTAATATAAAAAAACACACAACTATTTTAGTTAGAGAAAAATATATAATAACTACAAAAAAACATTACATATTTAATAGTTATGCTATATAGAATAAATACAAAGTAAAATGATGTTACATTAAAACTATAACATAATAATAATTATTATAATTACGAAGTAGGTTGTAGGAAATATTTGCTTTGCATGTAAGCGGGTCACTTTTAGTCAAAGATCCATTCAAATTTAGCTATGTCGAGGTGTTGTAGAAATAAAAAAAAAAGAAATTAGAGTTTATTCTAATTACTTTTATTCACTCTCCAACTGAAAACCAAAAACTTGAATGCCATTATTTTCTTTGCCGATCGATTATCAAAAAGTGGTAAATAACAAATAAATTTTGACGTATCGAGATTTAGTCCCTAACTTTGCATTTATTATGTCAAATTTACAGTTTAGTATTGTATAAATTTTATGCCTTTTCGGTGATAAGGTAAACATGAAATTCAAAGTTTAAAAATGTGAATTTCATAATATGTTGATTTTTATAAGAAAAAAGATATAGTGATGATGATTGGGGCAACTAGTCAAAACAGTTTATTTGATGTACAATTATTGATATTATGATATACAAAATTAAAGTGGGAAAGTGAGACAAATAAAAAAGGAGTGAAAGATAGTTTCAACTTGCAACTGCTCATGTGATCATATAGTAGCTTATGAGCTGTATCTTTTTCCATTCTCACATGCCCTTTTCCTTCTATTGGAAGTTATTAGAATTGTGACAACGTTTTAATTTAATGCTCATTATCCATGTAAATTTAAATACTAAATTTTGAATAAAAATGTTTATTCTTTGAATTAAGTTTATTCTAAGTCTAGCTCCGTCTCGAGTTATAACTAAAACAAATATAAATAATAAGAAGATTTATAAGATCGTTCTGCATCTACTAATGATTCTAAATTCAAATTTTGTGGTTGCAAGATTTTAACTTTTGAATTTACCTAGTTGCAGTGGCGGATCTAGAAAAATTTTCTTGTGGTGTCTGCATATACTTGTACTAAACAATAACTTAATAACACTTTTAAAAGGTAAAGTTAAAAAGAAAAAGTTAATAGCTAGAAATTTTAATTAATCCAAAAATCAGAAGGAGAAAAACGAAAATATTTGTAAATTATCTAATTTTGTTATGTTGTAAATAAAATATTCATTCTATGATTAACATGTGGACAGATTTATGAAGTTCTGAGTAAGAATTTTGCAACAAACCAGAATTTTTTGGCATGAATTGGTAATTTTAATATTATTTGGGGTCCAATTACTAATTTATGGGGTTCCATATGATATTTATGTATAAAATCGTATTGACTTTTAAAATAACTGTGGTGTCCAATGAACCCATGCCCTTGCACTTGGAACCGCCCCTGCCTAGCGAGCTCAGAGTAACATCGTTTTGGCTTAGTTAAATTATATATATTGGGATTTGGGCACTAAGAGGATCAAACACAAGACATCTTAATTATGTACAACATTTTTACGAACTAATCTATTAAACTCATATCAATGTTTATCCAAATATAATTAACAAAATAATTGAATTGCTGTTTCAAATGTAACCTACAAATGACGATTTTCATCAACTAAATGGGGAATGTGTTCCACTTGACTTCTTTTAACCGTAGTCCACGCTCTTAGTCAATGATAGGCGTACAAGTGCATGAAATAAACCTTGGCAAAAACCCCTAATTGTTATCATGAGTTTACCCATCAAGTCCTCGTGGTATACACATTACCTACTCAATCTACTTCAATTTTCGATTGGTATTTCTATCTTTAAAAAATAAAATTCAGGCAATCCAAAACATTCTGTTTCCATCCTGGGGAATCCTTCCCTAAAAAACACGAAGTTCCATAGTATATAATTGTAATTTTTGGTTCTTGAAAAACAAACTTCAAGAAAAAAAGATTGGAAGCAAAACAAAGATTATGTACTCGATAAGTAGCGAAGTTTAGAGAATTGGAACAGTTCACTGGAGCTCTGGAGCTTTGACCTCGTTGGTTGATTGCAAAAAAAACAAAGAGTAGAATTAGTATTAATTTGAGAAGAATTGCCAAGTAGCAAAGATCTTATCTATTTACGGTTTGAGTAGAGAAGAAGATCGTAGGAAAAGATTGGGATTCCGTATCATGTATTTGGTTTTGAATTTTGGTCCCTAAATTTATATTTATATTTCATTTTAATCTTTAATTTGACACAACCGTTAAGTGACCGTTAAAAAAAGAACCGTATGGAAAACAGAACAAAAACCACAAGGACTAACTAGATAATATATATACCACGAGGATTTGATGGGTAAACTCATGATACCACAGGGCCCAATTAGGGGTTTTTGTCAATAAACCTTCGCTAAAGCAAATTATGTATAGTAGGATTATTCCGATGAGTTAAAACATATTTTATGGGATGAGGTCTTGAAATTTTTGTTATGTGCTAATTTGTTCATGTTTTTTTGTTGTCTGTGACAGTTTTTCGGTTTAGCCACTATTGTTTATTTGTTCTTTTCCCTTAGTTGTACTTTGTTTCTCATTTCTTTCAATACGATTTGAGATATGTTTTTGATCGGGTTAGGGGGTGTCCAATTTTAAAACACTTGCTCCAATCCCTACCTATTTTTTAGTGTTTTACTAAAAAAATGATGGATACTCATAATATACAACTACAGGTGAGATATTTTATAAAGTGAAATGCTTAGAAAATAAGTTTAGTTTAAATGCTCACTAGATTCTATGTTAGGTTGTCATTTTAATAGAATGACATTCGCCATTAAGAATAAAAATGAGACCAAATTTCAAGGTATGGTTGGAAATCCTGGAAAGGTCAATATAATTTACTTTGAGAATATTACATGGAGAAGTTAAAGTATATTTACTTCAATCTGTTAAAAATGAGCTGTTAACTAATAAGCCATGGTTCACGAAGTAAACAAGTTGTGTTATTTAAACGACATCTTGAATTTACAGCCTTAATAATGCAGAAAATCTTACTAAAAAATTGTCAACATAGGTGAATTCGAGATTTATATAATTATTCTACACACTGCGACGAGTACACTAGGAATGCAAAGCACCGACACATGACAGTAGATAGACCAAGAATGTGCTACGAAGAGCGTATGATGTACGGCCAACTCAATTTCAAATAAGATAGAACTTCAGTTGTAACTTGGTCTTCTAGATACTATAGTAAGACCATAAGAGGAAAACATTTATAACTCAATCTAATCAATATTAAAATACAAGGAAAAAGTATACCAAGATTATAGTACTATAAGAGTATAACACAGTCTTTTAATACATTTTATAAATAAATTTTGATTTTTTTAAGATAAAAAACTATTTTTTAAAATTAAAGTAATAAATTCGTAGAAAATGAAATAAATTTCAAAAATTATTCGGATTTGAATGAATAATTCTATAAATAATATGGTTTAATTATAGGAGTATTAATATGATTAAAATATCTTCCGCAATATCATTAATTTAAATGTTGATCTATTTTTGAAAAAAATTCAAAACCACAAGTCCTGATAGAAAAAACTCCAGTCTCCTTTTAAAAATGACCGAAAACACAAGGTATGTTTTTTAAGTTTATCCTAAAAATAAAGAGGAAAAGGAAGAATAATTTTCTTTAGACAGTATCCACAACAATAAAATCACTATAGGGGCATGCCGTTAAATGGGATAATCATATTCATTTTGCTATGAAATTTTGTAACCACATTAATGAAATTTTTTGCATTTTTAAGAGGTGTGGATAGTTTTTTGTGATTTTTTACGTTTATTATTATCTTCTAATTAAAAAATAACTTCACTTTTTAAAAATTTACAAAAAATTCACTATTGTGTATTATATTTTTATTAATTTACTCACTAAATTTCAAATTAAAATAAACACAATTACCTCATTTTATGACGTAAATTAGTATTAAAAAACTTTTATCTGTTAACTTCCTGAAAACACAGATATCTTTTTGTGAGAAAAATAACACATATCTCTTTTAAAAATGAGTTAAAAAACACAAAGCATGTTTTTATAATTATCTTTTTTTTTTTATCTTCCTCTTCCTTTGTCACACTAACCTCAGTCATCTACAAGTTCACTATTTCTGCAACTTTTTCACAACAAATACAATCAAAGAAGAAGAAAACACGAACAAGCAAAAACAAGAGAATTTGATGTTAGATTTAACGAAACGTAAATAAGATGAAAAATGCTTTACTTGTATTAAAAATTTAAAGTTATAGATTGAAAATATTGGTGAAATCTTTTCCATAAATTTATTCCCCCCAATATTGAATGAAATTATGTGGTTCAATGGAATTGATTGCCACGTGATTTAACATAACAATAGAATGTGGTTTGAATCGCTAGATGAAGATATGCAATGTTTTTCTTGGTTGCCCATACACTCATTTAGATGTGTTCTTTGAATTCTTTGATTGACACACATTAAGAATAAAAAACGATAAATTGATAGTTGGTTAGTTATTAATAAGGTATAATGTGACAGTTCAATTATATATTATCTATTCCAAAACTCAAAAATATGTGACACAACATGATAATTGAAAAGTTCGACTCGTATTTAAAGTGTAACTGCCAAACTCGTATATAAAAGGGATATGAATTATTTCTAGGAAGGTGTATTATTGATCATATTTAATGTGAAGAATAATATGAGCTTAAATTGGTTGCTTATAGAGCCTAATTAAACTTTTAATTAATTATAGTTTTTTATGTTTGACATGATTATCTCGATAGATCGATGCATAAATGAGAAAAAGGCAATGTGTAGAAGATTGGAGCATAAAAATCTGATGACTTTGGGTTTCAGGATTTAATTAATTCTTAAGCTAGGAGCATGTCATAGTATTCTTGCATTAAAGTAATTAAAGGTAGCATATACGTGAATTTATTCTCAAAGAATAATAAAATAAATTAAACGAGAACTTGTAAATGATTATACTATCGTATATGAATATTTGATCCATGCACCTAATCATAACTAATAACTTATAAGGTAAATTTTAAAAACGTATCTTGTTGTTTGATCAATATTTAGAAATGTCATTACGATTTTTTTTAAATGGAAACTTATGGTCTCAAAAGTTCCAAAAAAAATGAAAGTTAAAAAAAAAAGAATCTTATTACACTAGATATTTCAATAAATTCAACATTTCAATAACTTAGCCATATCATTTAAGAATTTTTTAGTAAATTTGGATAAATTTTAATTATTTTTCAATTTATTATGATTTTTAAAAGGTGGAATCACATGTTAAATTTAAAAAGTAAAACTTATACTTCTCAAAAGTCCTAAATTCACGAATGTTAAAAAGTCTAGTGTAGTGTAAAGTCGTATATGATGCTTATTTTATTCATTTTCAATTGTATAAGAGCTCAAATCCTAACTTTGAAACACTATATGCTAGACGTTTCATTGAGTTTTCTTGCTTTTTAAGTTTTTATACTACTTATTCTGTTGAGTTTTTAATTTTTATGAACAGACAATAAGAAAAGAGTGATGATAAAGGGAAGTCAAAACGAAGAGAATAAAGATAGATGAACAACGAAACACATATGATAAAATGGAGGAATAAGGAAACATAAGGAAAAAAATTACAGAAACGTCGATGGAAGTAATTATAGAAAGCAAAAATATTGTATAAAATTAATTAAAAGTTTTAAAAAAGACAAAATAACAAAATATTTTGTTCTTTTTTAACAAATGTACAAAAAACCGTGAAAAAAGGTAAATGTTGCAATTTTTTTGTTAATTGATACAATTCTACAAAGGTATAATAGACAAGTGACTTACCAAGAAAAAAACTTGAAAAATTAGACCGTGATGAATTTAGTTTTAAAAATAAAAATGAAAAGAAGAAAGAATTGTAACAATTTGAGAGGTAAATACTAATGAAAGTAAAATAAATAATGTAATAGGAGAGAAAAATATTAGTGTAAGATAAGGGAGGCTTAACAAGAAGATACAAAGCCAATAAAACACTTTAAAATGAACTAATCAAGCAACAGATTTTGCGCCGTAGTGTAAATATTTTTTCCAGGGTAAACACATTCAGATCTTTTTGAACTTTTAAAAGTTTTTCTCGTTTCTCTAAACTTTCAAGGAAGTTTCTCTCGTCTTCTGGAGTCGACGTGCCAACTTTTAATTGAATGAAATGTTTTAAAAAGTCAAATCAATCAGAAATCGACATTTGATACCCATGGGAGAGAGAAACTTTTTGAAGGGAGCGAGAGAAACTTATTGAAAATTTAGAAGGACGAAACAAATTTTTAAAAATTCAAAAATATCATACAAAAAAATAGATAAATTCAAAGAAAATTCTTATAGTTTTGATATATTTTTTTTAAAAAAATACAAACTTACCATTTCTTTCATATATACAATATTAATTAATATGACATTGGCCTGTGCTATTAATTTATCGCATAACAACTCGTCTTTATAGAATCGAAATCTTATAGACTATCTTTACAATTCACATGTTGGCCTCGAATCCAATACAACCAACACATATATTAGAAAGGCTAAATGTTCACTTTGGTACTTAAACTATATTCAAAAGTTCTCTCAGGTACCCAAACTATTAAAGTGTCCCCGTAGGTACTTCAACTTTCAAAAAGTACACCATTTCACTACCTCAGTGCCACGTGTCAACTTCTGATTGCCAGTCAAAAGTCAAAGTTTGACTTTTTTGAAAAGTCAAACTCACTAAATGTTGACACTGTAGGAAAAATTGTCTAAAGCATACCTAGCATGCGCAGCGGAAATTTAAAATTTTTCCTAATTCCCAAGTCACCTAAGCAATATATAATCAGAACCTAAGCCTAGCTAGGTTAATCTCTACTTAGAGCCTTAGACATATTAAGGATTCCTAAATTAGTTCTAAACTAACCATGCAAAATTCTAAGTAAAAATTAAATAAAAGAGAGAAAAGAAAACCTACTTCTTGTAGCGCAGAATCCCTCTCTCGCCAAGAAAGCACTAGCTATCCAACCAGAACAGCCTCTACGCGTATCCACATGAAGAACCCGAACAAAAAACTCCTTGAGGTAGAACTCCCCACAATTGAGCCGGTGCTAGCCAGCCCAAAATCGGAACCGAAATATTTAGAACTATGTAGATCGATAAAAAAAATATTTACCAATCAATTACTAATGCTTGGATTAGCTTAGATTAAATGGGAGGGGTTAAGGGGTTAATATATAGAAGAAGAATAGAGAAAAGAAGGCTGATTTTCGATGTGGAATTTCTGCCCAGAATTATTGATCAGCACCAATTAATTCAGTAAATCGGTGTCGATTAAGCATTAAGTCGGTGTCGGCTAACAGTAAGACGTCGCTGGCTTCTTTTCAGCTCTTCTTTTATTTTACTTTAACCCCGATTCCTTCAGTTCTATTTGATCCAATCAAACCTGAACCCCAACCAAACACGTTCTAATTTCGTTTGGACATTGTCTAAAAGTTCTTTACATTGTTCATAGTTCCTCAAAGTGTGTGACCCGAAGGACCCCAGACACCAAGCCACTAAAGACTCATTCAATCGGTTTCTTCCATTGCGATAACGTCGATTAATGTGGATTTTATAATGAAATAAAATCCATATCTTTAGTCGATCATCGGAGGCCTCTAGCAAGGATTCATGATCTCCCAATGCTCGAGATTTTAGTGCTTTACTTACTTTGTCCTATACCAGAGTAGACCATCGTGCAACATACTCCTTCCATCAAACAAGTATTGAATCCA